>PVKE010017464.1:0-30721 GCA_004027555.1 Craseonycteris thonglongyai
TTTTTTTTTTTTAATTGTTAAATTTAATGGGGTGACATTGGTTGGTAACAATTAGATAGTTTCCAGATGCACAAGTCCACATCACATAACCTTTTTACTTTAGAATAGTTTGGGATTTACAGAAAAATTGCAAAGCTAGTACAGAGAGATTCCATATACCTCACACCAGTTTTATCTATTACTGATGTCTTACATTAACATGGTACATTTCATACTTTATTCAGATTTCTACAGTTTTTACCTAACATTTTTCTGCTACAGGGTCCTATCTAGGATGCTATATATGACATTTAGTCTTCACCTCATAAACCCCTCTTGGCTATGATAATTTCTCAGACTTTCCTTGTTTTTGATGACCTTACCAGTTTTAAGGAGTACTGATCAGGTATTTTTATACAGTGCCCCACGATTGGAATTTGTCTTATGGTTTTCTTGTGATTAGACTGGGGTTATGTGTTTTGGAGGAAGAAGATCACAGACTTAAATTCCTATTTTCATTATATCTTAACGTACTGTCAGTGTGATCACTGTTGATGCTAACTTTGATCACCTTGCTGAGATAGTATTTGTCAGATTTTTCAAGTTCTTTTTTCACTTGTCCATACTCTTTTTGTAAGGAAATCTGTGCCAGTCCACACTTAATGGAGGGGAAGTTATGCTTCACTTGATTGAGAGCAGAGTATCTATATAAATTACCTGGAATTCTTCATGGAAAATTTGTCTATTCCCATTTTTTAAATTTGTTCAGTTACTTATTTTTATCATTATGGGCACACAGATATATTTATACCTTGGGTTATAACCCAGTACTACTTTACTTCTGTTGCTCGAAGTGTTCTAACTGGGACCTTTCTCAGTTACACCGGTATCCTTTTATAATATATTTATTCCCTTTGTTGAGTTTATATCTTTATGTATATATTTTTAACACTTTCTAGGAATACAAGATTCTTCAGACTCATCTTCTATATTTTGTGCCTCAGTCATAGGATTAGCCATTTCTGGTTACTTTTATTGGAG
Source organism: Craseonycteris thonglongyai (assembly GCA_004027555.1). Taxonomy (NCBI): domain Eukaryota; kingdom Metazoa; phylum Chordata; class Mammalia; order Chiroptera; family Craseonycteridae; genus Craseonycteris; species Craseonycteris thonglongyai. The sequence goes on from PVKE010017464.1 coordinate 1,021, forward strand.
AAAGATTTTGGTAACCAACATCTGCTGTTAGGTGTGCTCCTTGCTACTGGGGTGTTGTTTTTTCTGGGCTCACTTAGCTGACATTCGAAATAAATGTATGTATATGTACTAATTCTGATACATACCTATATTTCTGTATCTACATTGAACAAAACATGAGTGCATCCTGATAATTTCCAACAGTAACCATGACCATATTTCAACCTTCTCTTGATTTGCATGTTTGCAACCCTCCCACTCCAATAGTAAGAAACCTGCCTCCCACCATTCACTGTCTGTTTACTCAAGTGTTTATTTACAGAATACCTGTATAGTAAGTACATGCATTTACAGAATGCATGTATAGTGGTTTCAGGATTGTTAACCTGTACCACCGAGAAGCATTTCTTACTGAAATAAAAGTCACATAACATAATTCACCATTTTAACCATTTTAAAGTGTACAATTCAGTGGTTCACAGTGTTGTGTAACAATCACTTCTATCTAATTCCAGAACATTTTCAACACCCAAAAAGAATTCCTATACCCATTAAGGATTCACTCCGTTTTACCTTCTCCTTTAGCCCCTAACAAAGCATTAAGAGAGCTTTTTAAAAAGGGGTATTTATCTCCCTTCCCAGATACTATTGATTCAATAGCTATCAAGATGAAGCTAGAACCTGTATCTTTAAACCATTTCCCGTTTTCCCTGAGAATACTTGTCAGCGGTGCATTCAGTAGCAGCATTTACCCTGAGATAACTCTCGGATTACAGCCCTAACCTTACCCCCGAAGTTTGCCATGAAATATCTTGCTTTCATTGTTATTTTCCCATCGCTTTAGTATATTGACAGTCTTTGGAAACAAATGACACCCTATTTATAGCATTCATTTTTTAGTGGTGGCATTTACATTTTAAAAATATAGTAATTGTCGATAGCAGAAAATGTCAAATTCTAGAAAATGTAGCATTCCTACCCATGAATAAATTAACTACTAGTCATCGTATTCATTTCTGTTACATTAGGATTAGAGACAAGTTCTGTTTAGAAATAACTCCAAGAATAGTTTTTATACTTTATTTTCACATTGAAAACCAGTCAGATTTGCTTCAGCCTCAAAGAGCGTGTTGATTTTAAATTTAATGAGTGCAACTGGGAGCTGCACTCTTTTTTTCTAATCAGGAAATGGGTTAAAAAGGCCTTCTGCTTTGCTTCTAGTAATCAGGCAAGCTTGAATTATCAAGTGGCTTGAGCCTAAAAGAACAGCATAGTTTGAGTAAATTTAAATGTTCTAGAAGCAGTAATGTGAACCAAAGAGGACCTCATCAAAGCTAAGAACAGTGCCAACGCATCTTGATCATCATTAATTTAAAAATCAGATTAGACAATATTGAAGTTGAGGGAAAGAAACTATTTTATAAACTGTCAACTTGTTGTGTCTGTGTTTAGATTTCAGTTTAAGTTTTAATCAGTGTAGTCTTTGTTACAAAATTTTGATGTCAGTACTTTGTTTTTCTCTTGGGTTTTTAAAGTCTTTTCCTGACTTTTTTTTTTTATTATTAATTTCTGCTTATCTTAGCCTAATCAGAGGGTTGATAGTACCTTGCTAAAAATGCACTTTTAAAGGATCAGTAGCAATTGCCAGAGAGCTATGAAGCTCTGGTAAAGCTAAGTATATATGGTAACTTAGTTGGGAAAGATTTGCTGGCAACATTTGAGTTTGATTCTTTCTTGTTTTGTGTCCCTGGGATAAAACCTACTTGATCATGATGCATGATCTTTTTAATGCGTTATTGTATTTTATTTGCTAGTATTTTGTTTAGGATTTTTGCATGGGTGTTCATCAGAGATATTGGTCTATCATTTTCTTTTTAAGTGACGTCCTCACCAGGCTTTGGTATTAGGGTAATGTTGGCCTCATAGAATGAGTTGAGAGGTATTGCGTCTTCAATTTTTTGGAAAAGTTTGAGAAGGATAGGTATTAGTTCCTCTTTGAATGCCTGGTAGAACTTATTAGTGAGACCATCTGGTCCTGGACTCTTGCTTTTGGGGAGGTTTTGGATGATTGTTTCAATTTCTTTACGGTTGATTGGTCTGTTTAGGTTATCCAGTTCTTCTAGATTCAGTCTAGTCACACTATATGTTGCTAAGAACTTGTTCATTTCTTTTAGGTTGCAAAATTTGGTGGCATAGAGTTCTTCATAGTATTCTTGTATGATCTTTTGTGTTTTTGTGCTATCAGTTGTAATTTCCCCTTTCATTTCTCATTTTAAAGATTTATTTTATTGTTTGACAGAGACAGAGTGAAATAGAGACAGAGAGGAGGGCCCAGAGCAGTCTTCACAGTTGTATGTCATCAGTTTTTGACATGGTTTTATTTCACACAGGTGGGCAGGGGGCCGCTCAAGGTGGGAACCAGGCCATGGGCCTCCTGAATGGGAGGCATAACCCCAGTGAGCTAGGCGCCGAACCGGACTCCTCCCACATGGGAAGCTCACCCAGCGAGAACTGAACTGGGAGCCTCCCACATGGAAAGCACACCCCAATTCAGCATATAGGTCTGCATAGGCCGGGACCAGGACTCGATCCTTGGACCCTGGGGCTGCCAGGCGAGTGCTTAACCCACTGAGCCATTCCAGCTTCTCTCCTTCTCTCCTTCTGTTTTTCAATCATCAGTTTTACTTTTCTGGACTAATATTGGGTTATTTTAAAATATTCCATTTTAAACCAATGTCTGCCCATTAAATTTAATAAAAAATATTTTAAAATAAATAAAATATTTCATTTTAATTTACATAGTGTTGTTTTTATTATATCTTTGTGTAATTTGTGTAGTGGTTGCTCTAGTGATTACAGTATATATTGTGAGCCCAGAACCTAACTATTAAATGCTTAATATTTGTTGATTGAAGTAATGTGCTTGGAATCAAATTATGATTTTTATTGTTAGTCCATTTTTCATTTAGAAAAGAAAGTGCAGCTTGCTATTGCATTCATTTGAGTTTACATAAATACTCTGTGAGGCTGAAGCAAATCTTCACATTGGCTGATTTTTCAATGTGAAAATAAAATATAAAAACTGTTCTTGGAGTTCTTGTCCCTAATCCTAATGTAACAGAAATGTATATGATGATCATTGTTTAATAACTTTTTTCACATGTAGGAATGCTACATTTTTTAGGATTTGACGTTTTTCACTATTGGCAATTACTATATTTTTTAAATGGAAATACCACCACTAAAAACAATGCTATAAATACAATGATATCAATGTTTCTAAAAACTATTGATATAATAGAGCAGTGTGAAAATAATAATAAAAGTGAGATTTTGTGGCAAGCTTTGGAGATAAGGTCAGGACTGTAATCCATGAGTTATCTTGGTAAACGCTGCAGCTACAAGTGCCACTGGTGAGTATTCTTGGTGCAAACAGGAAATGGGTTAATGATGAAATTTTCCAAGTTACTGAAAAATAATGTAAGTTTTTTCTAACATGCAGTCTATTACTATAATATTGTTGCCATGTGTAATTTTCTCAAAATATACTCATAATACTCCTTTGTTCACAATTCTTTAATGTACAAAGGAGATACTGCTTTATTGCCAAAGTCTCACTTAGGCTAATGCTTGTTGATATTATGCAACTCAATTTTGTTTTGAATTAGAATTTTTCTGTTATATGTGACTTGTAACTCTTAACTCTATATGCTTTAGACAGAGTTACAGTGTTATGTTTAAATGATTCTGTTTATATGGTAATAGTTGAAATACTTAAATGACCCCAAGGTAAATTCTGACTCTTGTGTGTAGCGTCAAAAAATTTATTTCTTCAAGTTGGTTTCCTCCTCTGTAAAAATGAAAGATTTGAACTATTTGAACTCTTACAGTGTTTTTGTTGGAATATACACTAATTTGGCTATATCCATATTAATTTAATCTAGTTTTGATAGTATACAGATTACTCAATTCATTTTAGGGATATTTGGTTTTATTTCTATTAGAATCAAACATGTTTTTAAAGCACCTATAAGATAGAACAATTTGAAGAACATATGACTCCATTTATAGGGAATTTATAACATGAAATAGTTAAAATTTGGCTTGTCATCCTACTTGTTATGGTGCAAGTCAATGTCCTGTTGGACAGCAGCCTCATCTAGCCAGTGTTGTGCAGTTGAGCTTTTCGTGATAATAGAGGATTGCATATCTGCACAGTATAGTATGGTAGGTACTTACCATAATTTTGTTTTAATTACTTTAACTTTCAACAATCACATGTAGTTTAATAGGTCACCACCATACAGCAACACAGGTGTAAAGCTTGTACCTAGGCATAAGCTACTAAGAGAGTCCTTGCCCTGTAAAGTTAGCTTGCAGAATAGGAGACAGAAAGCTGAACAAATTGAAAAGAAAATGATACATGAAGTGATAATTATAATGAAATATAGTAAGGATTAAATCAATTAATAGGTTGATAAAGCAACTGTCTGTATGCCTGGAGATGTCTGGGAGTTTAGTGAAAGATAACATCACTTCAGGGATTTTAAGTAGGAAGGGTTTTATTACTTTAAATTAATTAAAAATAGAATTAAATGTAAAATTACCAATCAGACCTATCAGGTTCTTGGGGGTTGGATCTTTAGAAATAACTGCCAGTTGAGTGCAGGACTACTAGAGAATCTGTTAGGAATTTCTACCTCTAGAGCCATGCTGGAATGACAGGCCTTTGCTTCCATTTTGACTGCTTCCATTTTGACTGCTTCTGGTTACCCTGAAAGCTGGAGATTGAATATTACTCTAGAGAAGGTGAGAAGAAATGTAAAAGTAGTTCTTTTTTTCCTTTTCAGTGACAAGCGGAGTGGAATTGAATAAGAAAACTTTAATTAGAAGCTCAAATTGTTCAATGAAAACTTATGTTAGGTTAAGATAGCCACTCTGAGAAAATAGAAATTATCTTATGGAGACAGAGAAGACCAAATTGCACTATTGCAAATTGCATAAACAATAGGTTTTACTGCATACATATACAAATAACCCTTATATATCCATTCTTTACAGATCCAGGATGAGAAGATTGATAAAAAGAAGAAGCTAGCTGAAGAGCTATAAGATGCCCAAATCTGGGTTCACAAAACCAGTTCAGAGTGAAAATTCTGACAGTGACAGCAATATGGTAGAAAAACCATATGGAAGAAAGGTATATGATTATACTAAAGATTTGTTGACTCTTTTGGAACTCTGGAAACAGATTCCCAATTTAGTATTTTTAGTAATTACTCATAAAATAAAAAGCAGTATGGATAACAGATATATCCAAACCATTGATCTAAGCCCTTGAGAAATAAATGAGATTCCTATGAATAAAGATTGTTTTTCATTTCTTCCTAAGATAATACAATTACTAAGATCACACAATTAAGAAATTATCTTAGAGATGGGGGTCAAAATCCAAGACCTCACAGTCATTTGGCATTCTCCCCCCCGCTGACCCCTGGTAGGAAAATATACATACACAGTAATAATTCCATTTTCCATGTCTGTAACCTTGGATAAATTTACATATCTTTTCCAACCTCAGTGTCTGTCTGTCTTTCCCTCTCTCTCTTTTTCTCTCCCTCTCTCTCTATTAGAGGACAGTAATACTTTATAGAATTGTTGTGACAATCAAATGACATAAGTATGGTGCTTAATGTAATGCTTGATACATGGTACTCAATACTAACAGTTTTTATTGGTTATTAGATGTTGCCAACAGCCTGTGATTCTTTTTATATCTATTCTTTATTCCCATTTCATTTCAACCCTCAAAACCAGGGCTGGGTGAGATGTTGATCCACCCGTAGACTTCCAAGCAATTTTGGGGTAATTACCAGAGTAATAAAATAAATAGAAGGTGGACTGCAGCACTTGGAGAAGTAGCCCTTGCCCTGAAAAAGTCTGCCCAGGCCTGCTCAGAACCTTCATTTGTACTCTGTAATTGTCTCCTAATTGGTCTCACTATCCATAGACTCTCTTTTATTTATAATACTTAATTTTACTCATTATCTTTGAATTTTTTTCTTCTTTTCCTTTTTGTTTTAAGTCTTCCCCCCTACCGCTTCCCCCCCCCCCCCCGCCCCCCCAACCACACCCACCCCAGCCATTTTCTTGTTAAAGGACCTTTAGTTCTTCCAGTGTTGGGCTAATACGAATAAAGTTGCTATGAACATTTGTCTACAAAATTATTTTAAACAGCTTCATTGAGGTGTAACTTATATACCATAAAATTCACCCATTTACTGTACAATCCAGCGGTTTTTGATAAACTTAGAGTTATGCGTCTGTCATCACAATCCATTTTAGACTATTTTTATCTTTGCCAAAAGATTCTCATGTTCATTCACATTCTGTTACTACCCCAACCCTCAGACAATCCTAAAATCTGCTTTCAAAATCAGGAAGTGTAAGTTTTCAACTTTCAAGGATTATTTTGACCATTCAGAATCCTTTGCATTTCCATGTGAATTTTAAGATTAGCTTGTCAGTGCCTGCAAAAAAAAAAAAATGCCTGCTGGGATTTTATTGAATCTGTACATTGAATCTGTAGATCATTTTGAGTAATATTACCATCTTAATAATATGTCTTCCAATCCATCTCCACAGAATCTTTCTCCATTTATTTAGATACTCAATTTCTCTGACTAATGCTTTATAGTTTTTGGTATACAAATCTTGCATTTTGTTAAATTGTTGATATTCTTTTGGACGCTATAGTAGATAATTTCATTTTTTATTTTTCATGGCTAGCATATAAGAAATACAACTGATTTTTATATAGTGATCTTATATCCTATGACCTTACCGAATTAATTTATTGGTTCTAAAACTCTGGATTCCTTACAATTTTTTACTTACAGGGTGATGTCATCTGCATATAAAGATACTTCTTTTCCAGTGTAGACACTTTTATTTCTTTTTCTTGTTGATTGTACTGGTAATCTCTGCCTTTTGATTGCAGTGTTTAATCTGTTCGCATTTAATGTAATTATTATAAGGTTGGATTTATGTCTGCTATTTTGCTCTTTGTTCTTATATTTTATGTCTTGTTTCCCTCCCAACTGTGCTGCCATTTTAAAAAATAAATTTCAATGTACTATTTAAATTTCTGTGATTTTCTTTAAAGTATGTTTCTTGAATTATCTTAAAATGATGATCTCGGGATTATAATGTACATCCTAATTACTACAGGTTAATAGATGACATGTACATTGGTTAATAACCCAACAACAGAATGTTATAATTATTGTTTTATACAGTCTTACCTTTTAAAGAAATAAGAAAAGAGGGGATGCCAGGATGCCTCAGCGAATTGAGCACTCGCTTTGCATCCCTGGGATCCAGGGATTGAGTCCTGGCCCTGGCCTGTGTGGACCCATATGCTGAACTGGGGTGTAGCCCCCAGTTCGGCTCTCACGAGGGTGGGCTTCCCATGTGGGAGGCCCCTAATTGGCCCCCAACTCATGGGGGCATGCCTCCCATGCAGAAGGCCTCCACCCAGTTTCCACCCTGTGCAGCCCCTGGCCCACCTGTGTGGAATGAAACCATGTTGAAAACTGATGACATACAACTATGGAGACTGCTCTGGGCCCTCCCCCTTCTGTCTGCCTCTCTCTGTCTCTCTCTCTCTCTCTGTCAAAACCAATAAAATAAATCTCTAAAAAAATTTTTTAAGAGATAAGAACAGAGAAATATATATTTATACAGTTATTTGTTTTTACCATTTGGGCACTTTTAATTTTTTTCTGTGGATTGAAGTTACTGTTTGGTGTCATTTTCTTGCAGTCTGTAAGGATTTTCCTTAGTATTTACTATAAGACAGATTTTCATCCATGATTTCTCTGTCTTTGTTGATCTATGAATGTCTTGATTTTGCCATTTTTTTAAAACATTTTTATTGAAATATAATTCACATGCCATATAATTTATGTATTCAAAGTGTACAATTTAGTAGTTTTTAGTGTATTTACAGAGTTGTACAATCTTCACTACTATATCAGTTTTATAACATTTTTACCCAAAAAAGAAACCCTAATGTATCCATTAGCAATCACTCCCTATTTTGTTCCCGAGTTTCACAGACACAGCCACCAATCTACTTTCTGTCTATATAGATTTGCCTATTCTTCATATTTCTTACAAATTAAGTTATGCCGTAGGTTGCCTTTTGTGACTGTTTGCCTTTATTTTCCAAGGACATGTCAGATACTAGAATTCTTAATTGACTGTTTTTTTATATTAGATTGACTACAGTATATCATTCCACTTCTTTCTTGCTTTAACTGTTTCAGATGAGAAGTCAACTGTTAATTGTATTGTGCCTTTGTCCTGATGAATTTCTATTTATTGCTGCTCTCTCTTTTGTCTTTAAACAGTTTGACTGTAATGTGTTTAGGATCACTTTGTGTTTATCTTTTGTGGGGTTTGTTGAGCTTCCTGGATCTGTAGATTAATGGTTTTTTGTGAAATTTGGGATGTTTAATTAACTGATTTTGGGGGAGGGCCATCTCACATCTGCTGTTGAACATGTAATATCTAATACATTGTCAGTTACTCTTTTCAAATTATTTCCAGTTTGCTCTTTTTGTAATTTTTAAATTATAGTCTCAATTTGATATCATTGTTGTCATATTTTAATTCATTAAACATTGCTTTATTTCTTTCTAGTTTTTGTCATACCTAGTCTCTGGGCCCACTCAGAGCAGTTTCTGTTGAATACATTTTCTTTTGTTTTTTTGTATGTCCTAATTTTTATTGAACACTGGACAGGGTAGGTCTTATATTGTAATAGCTTTGGGTTTGCATTATTTCCCACTTGAAAGTTGTAATTTTTGCTAGTTTTTGATTGATTGTTTTTACCGTGTTTCCCCGAAAGTAAGACATCCCCCGAAAATAAGACCTACTTACAGTTTTGCCTCTTGCTGAAATATAAGGCATCCCCCAAAAATAAGACCTCCCCGATAATAAGGTCTCCCCCAAACATAAGGCCTCCCCGATAATAAGGCCCCCGAAGCTACCATAACTCTGGACTCTGGACCGTAGTGGCGGGCGCCACCACGCAGCTCACTGTTGGCCGCAGCACAGCCGGAACAGACAGGAAGTGCGAGGTCTCTTTTAATCAGAAGATGATGACATGACTGTCATTGAATAAATGAGTAAATGTACCATAGATTGTTGTACATGGAAATAATGATAGTAACAAGAAATTCTTGATACTGTAGGATTCACAGTCTGGTTATGCTGGTTTGTGATGACAACTACTACCATACCGTATACAGGTAATAAATTTCCCTTTTTTTTGTTCAACAATAAATGTGTACCGTATTCTTCTTCATGGAAAAATAAGACCTCCCCTGAAAATAAGACCTAGCGCATCTTTGGGAGCAAAAATTAATATAAGACACTGTCTTATTTTCGGGGAAACAGGGTAATAAAATGTCAGGAACTTATCTGTGATACTGTCACAGTCATTGGTATCCTTTTCTTCTTTTTCTCTTTTAGTCTTGCTTCCTGGGGATTACCCCTGTATCTACATAGATAAGTCAGCATCCATTAATTGGTCAAAGGTTGTACTCAAACATGATGAGCCAGTTAGACTATCTTTCACCTTCTGCTGACAGATTTGTGTGTGTGTAGAGGAGTACATTCAATGTTTAGGCATTTTTCAAATCTGCCCTGGCATTTCCTTTCTGCTGGGCTCACCCAGATCTTCCCTTTGCTTGTGTACAACCTCCTGGTCAGCTAAAGATGTATAGTTCTCCCCTGCATGTGCATACAATCTCCTAGTCAATGAGGGATATATGGAGAACTTAGCCCTTCTAAGGTCTTCCCCACACATTTACATAGCTTCCCTGTCAGCTGGGGATATATTGTAGTCTTATCTAGCACCCCCTATGTTTCTCTCATTTCTGCAGTCTTCCTGTTAAAGTTTTGGCTTTAGAATCACTAGCCCCACCCTGGTAGCTCTTCATACAAAAATAAGCATTTGCCAGGGAATGGGAGTAACCTTAGGCAACAGTGCCAAAGATACTGACTGTTCCATAGTTAGGCAGTTTTTCTTGGAACTGTGTCTCAATTTGTTCACATTTGTTCAATTTCTTGAAATGGTTTTGTCCAGCTTTATAGTTGTTTCTTGGGAAGATAACTTGCCCATATCTTCAGTCCACCATAAAAGTTTTCCCAAATGTATTTTAATGTGCCAAATCTTAAGAATAATGGTTTCATTGATTTACTCATTTTATTCAACAAACCTTATATGGGATTCCTGTTGTGTTATATGCCTCTCCTGTGATCCTTGGAATAAAACAAATCAGTGATTAGGGCATGTTCTAAATTAAGCTTGTCTATCCCGCAGCCCGCATGTGCCCCAGGATGCCCAATACAAATTCATAAACTTTCTTAAAACATTATGAGATTTTTTTTGCGATTCATGTTTTTTTTTTAGCTCATCAGCGGTCATTAGTGTTAGTGTATATTATATGTGGCCTAAGACAGTTCTTCCAGTGTGGCCCAGGGAAGCCAAAAGATTGGACACTCCTAGTCTAAATCTTTATGAAAACTCTTAACTAATTATTCTGCTTGTGTGTCTGAAATGTTTTACACTCCGAACCCCTTGATACTCTTCTATATAATTGAGGATCTGAAAGAGCCTTTTTTTATATGTGGGTATGTCTATTGATATTTACAATACCAGAGCTTAAAACACAAAATTTAAAAGTATTTATTAAATTTTTAAAAATAATAAAACTATTACATGTTAACATAATATGTTTTTATTAAAAGAAAAACAACTACAGTAGACTTTCAATTAACTGGCACCCATGGGGATAGTAGATGCTGGATAAATCTAATAGACACTCAGTTAACCAGAACTCAAGCAACTGGCACTTGTAAGCAACTGGGAAAGTTTTTTTTGCTGGATACTCGAGAGTTCTGGATGCTTGAGTTTCAATTAATGGAGAGTGTATTGTATATAGAGGCATACCTCAGAGATATTGCAGGTTGGGTTCCAGACCATCATAGTAACCACATATTGTAATAAAGTCACACAAAATTATTTGGTTTCCCAGTGCATATAAAAGTTATATTTATACTACACTATAGTATGTTAAGTGTGCAATAGCATTAGGTCCAAAACATAAAATGTGCATACCCTAATTAAAAACGAATTTATTAGTAAAAAGAAATGCTGACTATCATCTGAGCTTTCGGTGAGTCATAATCTTTTTGCTGTTGGAGGATCTTGCCTCTATGTTGATGTAAAGCACAACAAAGCAGAGCACAATAAAATGAGGTGTACCTGTCTGTATTCCATGCCAAAAAATATTACTGAGAAGAGTGTTGCTGGTTTTTCAAATAATGTCAATGTCTGGCTTCACAGAAGATAGACAAATACTCATCTGCTTGTGTATTCAGTATATTCAGGTATCACTTGTCATGTAGTCTCTAGAAACTTCAAATATACATTCTTGAAAGAATGGGAGAGAAAGATGTAACATCTTACAGTTATTGTGAGCATTTTTCTTCTGACCCTGTAGATCCCTGAAATGGTCTCGGGGATCATACTTTGAGAATTTCTGTACCATTGTATGCATGATGGTCAAGAAATTAATGGAATGAAGGGGAAGAAGGGTTTAAAAAACTAATTTTTCCTTTTGAATATGTTCACCCTTAACCTAAGGTGACCAGGTTTTAACATTGGTAAAGTGGGACACCATTGACCGGAGGGGGAAGGAGTTCTTGATTAAAAATTTGGTCTATCTCCCGCCGTTCCCTAGCTTGTGCATTCTTTCCAAAAATCGGACTTTTTTAAAACGCCGCGGGATGCGGGACAAATTGTTAAAAATCAGGACTGTCTGGTCACCTTACCTTAACCCGAATACACTTTTCAGATCTTTCAATAATTTTATTTACACCCTCAAAAAAAAGTTTTGCTTTTGCCCTCAAATTGAAGCTTTTAACTTCCTTGTATTCTGTAAATTTCTTCCCTTGAAGCTGTTTTTTCATGTTTGTGGACAAATAATAATCAGGTGAAGCCAGGTCTGGAATGAAGGGAGGGTGATTTAACATTTGGAAGCCACAGCCATGAAAAATAGCCAATGCAACATTGCTCTTTTTGCACAGGCACATTGTCATGCAAAAGCAACACCCCTTGGGTCTGTTGTCCTCTTTTCCCCATCACAGATTCTTTTAACTGTTTCATCAGACTGGATTAGTACTATCCTGTTATTGTGACACCTTTGTCTTTGTAAGCGATCAGCAGGATACCTCGTATATCCCAAAAAACAGTAGCCATGATTTTCAACTGCAACACCTTAAACTTCTTAGGGGGTTGTGTGTCCTTTTTATACCACTGCATGGACTCTTACTTTGACTGAGGCTCATAGTGATGAACCCAAGTTTCATCTACAATGACAGTTCGGTTTAAAAATTTGTCTTTGTTGTCTCTGCCGAGGTCCAGAAACTGTTGTGAACACTCGGCTCACTATTGGTTTTGAAGTGGCACGAACATTCTCTGTATCCGTCTTGCACTAACTTTTGACATCCTTAGGTGTTGATAGAGAATATTCAAAATGGTTGCAGGGGATACTCCAACCATTTCTGCAAGCTGCTTTTTATTCTGTCTGGCATCTTCCACTACAAATTTTCAACTTTTTGACAATGTCTGAGCAATGTGCCTCAACAGAGCGTCTTGGGTAGAGTTTGTCTTCAATCAGTGCTCTCTGCCTTGCTTGAAAAGGCTATGCCACTTGTAAACCATGGATTTATCAGGTCAACAGTCCCCATAAACTGCTAATATCTGTTCCAAAATGGTTTGAGGTGGTGTTCCTTGTTTTGTGAGGAACTTAATGACCACACAAAATTCAATTTTATCCATACTTGGCGTTTTCTTCACATTTTATGTGCTGCTTTGGCAGTATCTGAAAGAACACGGATGCGTCTAGGCTGAAATTTGGCACATACCGTATATACTAATAGTAAGTCACACAATCTAACTGTGTGCGCTACTACTCCCACTCTTCTGATAACTTCCTGTACAGTAAGTTTTTTGACCATGTACGAAGCACATTAATGAAAGTTGAATATATATGGTGGAAAAAAGGAGAGAAGCATTCAATTTTACAATGTTCAGGGATAGTCTTACAGTAGAAAAGATACTTAATCTGAATTCTGAAGGAATAATATGTGACCAACAGGAAAGCAGGAACAAAGGGTAGTCAAGGCAGAAGATGTAAAAATGACATGAATCTGTACATTAGTACATATGAAGACAGTGTATAGCCTATGGAGGTGTAAGATAGGAGATGATCATTAGACAGGAGCCAGTTCATTTGGCCTTATGGGCTTTACGAAGGATCTTAGAATTTATCCTGTAACCAGGGAACCAGAAGGGAAGGGCCATATTAAAGACCATCAAAAGGCAGTGTACACATTGGCTGTGGGGATATAGAGAATTTGGCAAATGTGAAAGATGTTGAATGAATTAAACTTGTATAGTTAGAAATTTTACTCTGGGTCCAGTCTTAAGTTGATTAGACTATTCCCTGAGAAGGAATTCAGGAAAAGGAACTGATTGTTTTGAGAAGAATGTTTGGTTTGTACTTGTTGAATGAGTTGGCCATTAGACCATCCAAGTAAAAGTATTAGTGGGCAGTTAGATATGAATCTCATGCTCAAAACAGCTAGATGGAAATAAATATGTATGGATTTGTGAAAGAGTAATGTATAGGTATGGAGATGCCACCAAAGAGAGAGGAGCAAGAATGGAGGAGACTATACCCTAAGACAGTGGTCGGCAAACTGTGGCTCGCGAGCTGCAGTTTGCCGACCACTGCCCTAAGAAATTCAATTATTTTAGGAGTTAGGACATAGGGATTGAGGAGGACAGAAAGAACCAGGAGAGGAGGTTACACAGGATAGTGGCTTGGGGAGTCTATGCTAAATGCCACAGAGATTCATAGGAAAGATGAGGCCATTGAATTTTGTCAGTTGAGACACCTTAAAATGGCCTTGGTAAAAGTAATTTTAGTAGAGTTGTAGGGACAAAATACAGTGTTAGATTTGAGGAAAGAATTAGAACTTTTATTTCTAAATTTTTTTTTTTTAATATATTTTTATTTATTTATTAATTTTTGACAGAGAGAGAGAGAGAGAGAGAGAGAGTGAGAGAGAGCTGAACTGGGGGAGCTCCCAGAGCTCCCCCAGTTCAGCATATGGTTCCGCACGGGCCGGGGTCAGGATTCGATCCCTGGTCCCCGGTGCTGCAAAGTGAGCGCTTAACCCACTGAGCCATCCCGGCTTCCCCTATTTCTAAATTTTTAATGTAAAGGTTGTATCTGAGAAATTACACCTAGGCTGCTTGATGTTTCTTTTTGGTTTGAATATAAAAGGCTAAACTTGTTGAAGCTCTTTTTGTTAGGTACTTTGCATATATCTTTTGAAAGCTGCAAGGAAATGTACAGTAGTGCCTGAGCATTGCCATCATAAAAGTGGGATTTCTTAAAAATGTAAGGACGAGAGAACAGTAAACACTTTTCACTAACATATTTCTATTAAAACATAGTTTAAGAATGCTTATTAAGGGGATGCCAGGAAGGCTCGGCGGGTTGAGTGCTCGTCTTGCAGCCCTGGGGGCTGAGAATCATATCCCAGCCCTGGCCCGTGCGGAACCATATGCAGAACTGGGATGTGCCCCCAGTTCGGTTCTTGCTGGGGCAAGCCTCCCATGTGGGAGGCCCCCAGCTCGTGGGGGTGTGCTTCCAACGTGAGAGACCCCTGGCCAAGTTCCTGCCCTGCACATCCCCTAGCCTCTGGCCTGGTTCCTGCCCTGCACCGACCTTCACCCACCTGTAGAGTGAAACAATATTGAAAATTAATGATATACAACTATGGAGACTGCTCTAGTCCCTCCCCCTTTTCTTTGTGTCAAAAACAATAAAAATAAATCTTTAAAAAAAAATTCTTATTAACCCCTTGACATACAAAAACATCACAGATATGTCATGTTAAGCCATTGTAAACATTGACATCTCAGAGACACACGCATATTTAATTTTCTTTGAGTGCATCTATAATGCAAATATAATCAATTATATATATTTACCATTAAAAGTATGAAATGTAGAAATAATCCCTTTAAGACAGGGGTGTTCAACCTTTTGGCTTCCCTAGCCACATTGGAAGAAGAATTGTCTTTGGGCCACACATAAACTACACTAACAAGAGCTGATGAGCTTAAAAAAAAAAAAAAAAATCACATAAAAATCTCATAATATTTTAAGAAAGTTGACTAAATTGTGTTGGGCCACAGGCCAGGCCACAGATTGGATGAGCTTGTTTTAAGATGAATGTTTTGAATTTGTATGAAAGTAACACTGAAAGTCAAATGGGGTATGTGGGTGAAAACAGTGAGACTGATAGTCAACAAATATGTACAGCTGACTGTTCAACAGAAGATTCAAATTCAAATGAAGGTAGCCCTAACCAGTGTAATATTTATAAATGTGCAAGACACAATCATCAAGCAGTGATGATTGTGATTCAGGAGATGAAGAATAGAATAGGGAAGAAAAAGAAAATATTCCAAATATAAACCCATTTACCCGAATTGCTGGTATAAATGCTTTAGTTTTGTGAAGACTAGGAGCAAATCCTATGCCTCTTTGTGTTTTGAAACAAGTGCTAAGTGATGGTTTTTTTGAAATGATAACTATAGAAGTAAATAGATATACAAGTCAGAAGATAGAGGACCAGAACTCAAAAAGTACAGAGTGGTTGCCAGTAACAATTGATGAAATGAAAGCATGCCTTTTGTTATGTATCATAATGTCACAAGTACAAAAATCTAAAATAGATATGTACTGGTCAAAAAGAGCAATATTAGGAACACTGCTATTTTCAAAAACTATGCCTCATAAACATTTTACTGGCTATATCACATTTTCTTTACTTCGTGGATAATGACACTGTATGTAAAGAAGACAGAATACGAAAAGTGTGAAGTATAGTTGACTATTTGATAGTCAGTTTGAACAATTAGACACTCCGGCTGAAGATGTCTCCCTACACTAGTCACTGATAAAATTCAAAGGATGACTGGGGTACCTGCAATTTATAGCTACCAAGCATGTCAGATTTGGTATCAAAGTTTACAAGTTATGTGAATCCAGTACTAGATACTGCACCTGCAAATGTTAAGTTGAAAAATAAATAGTATTTTTTGCTTGCATAGAACTTCACTTTGTTTGTTTGTCAAGGGTTAATCACTAAATTTATAAAATAAGTAGGAAATAATGTACAAACTATTTTGTCTTACCTAAAGGGATTTCTTTAACTGTTCTCAGTCTCTGTTTAGTCATTCAGTATTTTTTCAGGATTACATATGTGTTTTGATAAGGATCACAGGCTCTTCTGAGGCAGTATACATGGCGCTTACTGCCATGTTTTAGGGTTTTCAACAGCTTGACATCAAAAGCTGTTATAAATAATTTTCTTCAGTTTTTAATAGATGTTTGCTTGTTTGCATCTTAAAAGAAGGGTCATATAATAATTTCCATTCCAAATTTCCTGCTTTATAGACCATGTTACAGCTGCTGCTTATAACAAAATGAAGTTAGAAGGGAGGGTAGGTGAGAGTAAGGCATGACCACGTTATTTACCTATATATTTACAAAGCATAGTCTCATGTTTATCTTTTCTTAGCAAGCGATTGGCCTTGAAGCCAGCTTCTAGCTTCTGCTAAGTTTTTCCTTTCATAAAAATTTTAGGAATGAACATAAAATTATTCTGTTATGTAAATAGAGACCTTGTTTACAGTTTAATGTGGTAAAGACTGTTGCTGTTATGAGATCTAAATTAAAGTGATCTGCACCAAAATTTAATTTCTTAAATGCATTTAAATAGAGCATAATTCTAAATAATACATTCTGCAGGAATATACTTTTTATAGTACTTTTATTACCTCATTAAATATTTCAGTGGTTAGGGGATTTATCAAAAATACCTACTCACCATTCTTCAAATATCCTTTAACTGCTATTCTTAGGGTGGAGGGGGGCGTTTCACATTGGTTTTGAATTAGAAAATTTTCCATTGGATTTTTTTTTAGAAAGGCTGTGACTTCTTAAAGATTTATTTTTATTGTTTTTGACAAACAGAGACAGAGAGAAGTGGGAGGGCCCAGAACAGTTTCCACAGTTGCACATCATTGGTTTTTCCACGTAGTTTTATTCCACAGGTGGGCGTGAGGCTGCACAGGGCAGGAACTGGGCCAGGGTCTCACCCCGGTGAGAACCGAACTGGGCGCATTCCCCAGTTCAGCATATGGGTCTGCACGATCCAGGGCCTGGATTCGATCCTCAGTCCCCAGAGCTGCAAAGTGAGCGCTTAACCCACTGAGCCATCCCGGCTTCCCCTCCATTGTAATTCTTAACAATGAATTAGTGTTTAGTTTGCAAAACAAAATCTTTCATAAAATCTAATATGTAAAATCTGGGTTAAATTCATAAAGTGTGAAAGAATCAATGTTAATCATTTAACCTTCTAAGTAGCTCTGTCCTGTCCTTTTCATCGTCAATCTAGTTCAGACCTTTATCATCTGTTATCCAATTGCTAATCGAGGTGCTTTTTATTCAAGTAGTATAATACATGTTCATTGTAGAAAAATTAGAAGATACATATAAGAATAATGAAAATAGAATTTGCCTTGTCAAAAACTGAAGGATCTGAGATTTGCTCTACCCTACTTGCGAGCTAATCAGCTTCATGGATACTGGCAGAAAACATGGGACTCCTGGGTCCTATATAAAGGAAAGTTTGTATCTCATAACAGTAGCAGTAGCCATATATCAGCATTTGTGTCTGTTCCCAGAGACCTGTCATAAGAGGATGCAGAGAGGGCCAGGTGATTACATACATACATATATATATATACATATAGTGGGTTGTGTTATAAGAAAAGAACCCCAAATCTTATCTAATGGGCAGTTAAGTCTATCTGACCTTTGCCCCAAAGGGAAATTATTTATTATTTACATAGTAAACAGACATATCCTTTGCTCTAGAAGACACCATGTCTTTTAAGGCTATTTTCTATTTGCAAGATGTGTAAACATGTAGGAGAGCTGTGGAGAATTGTCCCTCACTGGACCTGAAAATGCCATTAACCACAGATAGCCATTAACATTTTGGTTTATATCCTTCAAGAATTTTCTGTTTTCTCTTTTTTTCTGGATAAATTTTCTCTCTTCTTTTTTCTATCTTACTGAGTTGGTAAAGACCACAAGTTTATTGTTTAATAGCAGTAATGATAGGTCGTTTTTGTCTTGTCATTCATTACTGTGTGTGAATGCTGTTGTAGGTTATCAAAAGAATAATATTAAAAAAAGACAAGTTTATTTTAAGTAATCTAGCAGTCATATATTGCTTTTTTATGTCATGGATATGGAAGAAGAATGTGCCAATGATTCTCTCATGAATTGACAGAGTATTTATACCATTTGGTAGTACATAAATTTCAGGATAATCAGAAGTAACTATTTTTTTTGATAGTTTCTCCAGATCTGCAAATCATTTTTAAGGTATTGAGAATTTCACAAGACCCTTTGTTTAAATAACACTTCCAAAGACAGTTTTATTTTACAGAGAACAGAACAGGTTGGTAACAGTTATAAATATTCACATAATCATCACATTATACTAGAGAGTATGATCAATACATTCTTAGGAACATTTTCCCATCAAATTGGTTTTTTTTAACTTGTTATATGGCATAGGACAGTATCTTTACTAACAGGTGCAAGGGGTGGAGAAGAGATATCTCTTCATGTTTTCCTTAGATGCTTTTAACAACAAATGTATTTCTAAAGCACGTTTGTATTAATTATGCCTTTTTATTTCTCACTCCATCTCCAACCACTGACTTTATTCAGCTCTCACACTTAGGGCCACTAACCAGCTGCCTAATAATAACCCCAGAGCTGGGTACCAGATGATAAGAGAAACGGTACATATACACCCATAGCCTGCAGAAAACACAATAAAATTATTTGCCTTCCTCTCCCTTTGCTTCCTGACCCACCTGAATGCTTCCCCATGTCACCTTGTGTGGTATGGCATGCCCCTTCTTGGGAACTATACCACCATCTCTCGGTGTCTGTGGTCTTCTACTATGTTGGCCTCATCATACCTGAATAATGTAAAACGTACATTTTAAACAAAATGTTTACCTGTGAAAGTCCATCTCATTGGCAGGAATGAAAAAAAAAAAGTTAAGAGGATTGTTACTGTGTAACTGGGAAATAAATAAATATGAGGCTTTTATTCTTCAGTAATCTGTACCAGTTAAGATACAGCGGAGTCACATTCTCTTTCTCATTTTCTAATAGATTTATCAATAATGAATATAGAATCTATTCAGATGATACTGTCATTGTTAGGTTCATCATGTGGTTTTTAATATTTTGATACAGTGAATTAAGATTTTCTAATGAACTATTCTTAAATTCTTTGGGTGAACTCTGCTTGACTAAGATATTTTTTTGTTGTTGTTAAATTTATTGGGTTGACATTGATTGGTAACAATTAGATAGTTTCCAGATGTACAAGTCCACATCACATCACCTATGTATTGCATTATATGCTCACCACCCAGAGTCAGTTCTCCTTCTATCACCACATATCTGGTGCCCCCTCCCCCCACTCTCGCTCTCCCTCCTCCCCTTTCCTCAGATAATCACCAAACTATTGACTGTGTCTATAAATCTTTGTTTCTTTGTTACTTTCAGTTCTATAATCCACCTATAAGTGAGGTCATATGTTTCCTGATTCTTTCAGTCTGACTTGTTTTGCTTAATAAGATAGTTTCAAGGTCCATCCATGTTGTCACAAATGACTGTATTTCATCTTATCTCTGAGTAGTATTCCATTGTGTAAATGTACCACATCTTCTTTATCCAGTCATCTGTCGAAGGACATTTTGGTTGTTTCCATGTCCTGGCCACTGTGAACAGTGCTGCTGTGAACATGAAGATACAGACATCTTTGCAGATTAAGGGTTTCAGGTTTTTTTGGGTAGATACCCAGTAGAGGGATTACTGGGTCATATGGCAATTCCATTCCTAATTTTTTGAGGAATCTCCATAGAGCCTTCCATAGTGGTTGTACCAGTTTACATTCCCACCAGCAGTGAGGTATTATCTTTCTAAGACACTAAATTTGGTTTCATGATTTATTTAGGACAGTTTATGTTTACATTTACTTCATAAGCAGTTTTTTTAGTCTGTAATTTGTTTTGTACTCTTCTTGGTATCAGTTTTATTTTAGACTTACAAATTGGATTAGGTAGGTTCTCATCTTTTATGCTGTAGCATTGCTTATATGAAATGGAAATATCTCTTAAATTTTCTTTTATTAAAAAATGTCTTAAAAAATCTGGGGTAAGTACCTTTTTAAAACAAAGCTTTGACTGTGGACTTACTATGTTAATATCATTACCGTAGTCTACTCAGGTTTTCTGTTTCTTTCATAAACTAATTTTTAGAAATACATGTTTTGTAAGAAAATCCATTTTTCAGGTTCTAAATTTTTAGTGGTATAAAAATGAATACAGAGGAAGCCAGGATGGCTCAGCAGGTTAAGCGCTCTCTTTGTAGCCCCCAGGAACTGAGGATCAAATCCCGGCTCTTGCTCGTGTGGACCCATAAGCTGAACTGAGGTGTTCTTTCCATGCAGGAAGCTCCCAGTTCAGTTCTCACTCCCCGGTTCAGCCCCTGGCTCAAGAGGGCATGCCTCCCATACGTGAGGTCCTGGCCCAGTTTCAGCCCTACACAGCCCCCGCCCACCTGTGTGGAAAGAAGCCCTGTTGAAAACTGATGACGTGCAGCCGTGTAGACTGCTCTGGGCCCTCCCCCTTCTCTCTGTTTGTCTCTGTCAAAAACAGTAAAATATTAAAAAAAAAAAAAAGAAGACATAGTATTTTTAGTAACTTTTTAACATCTCTGGAATTATATTTAGGTCTCAATTCCAATCTTTTTCTGTTCTTTCTCATTTTCATGATTAGACTCACTAAGAGTTTTATTCTGTTGATCTTTTAGAATCACTCTTTGATTTTATCAATAAATTCTATTAAAAAAAAAATTCAGGGATGCCAGGATAGCTCAGCTGGCTTGAGCACTTACCTTGCAATGCAACCCTGAGGTTTGGGGATCAAATCATGGCCCCGGCTTCTGCAGACCTGTATGCTGAACCGCAGTTCAGCTGGTAACCACTGGGATGGTGGCAAAGGTTCTCACCCCCCCATATGAGAGGCCCCCAGTTTGGTTCCCGCACCAGTGCAGCCCCACATCCACCTGTGTGGAATGAAACTATGTCATAACTAATGATGTGCAACTATGGAGACTGTTCTGAGCCCTTCCCCTTTCTCTCTCTCTTTCTCTAACCTTTCAAACAAAATAAATCTTAAAATAGAATTCACTATTTTTTTGTGCTCCTTGCCTATTTAGTTTATTTTCTATCTTGGGCTGAAAGCTTGTTTAGTGTCTCCTGCAATCTCAGTCTACCTCTAATTTGCTTCTGAGAATCTACAATTTTATCTAGTATAGTTTGAGGAGTAATTCTTTTAAGCTCTTTTACTAAAGTGATGTGGCTTAGTTCTTAGTATCTAGTCTGTTTTTCACAAAGGAGTATTGATTATAGCGAGTTTAAATGTGCTGTATTAATTTGCATGTTGGATTATAAGGGTGAACTTGGTAACAGCCATAGACCATGAGAGTAGGATACTTCTCCTGAATGAGTGGGCACATATTAATAAAACATGATGTGTTTAGTTCAATCCAGAATCATTTTCAGGTTTATCTTTGTTCATTAGTGATAACATCTCGATTATACTTAGACATAGAGATCTGTTATATTCAAGGTACTTAGTTCTATTATTTTAAAATTCCATGACATAAAAGTATGAGAATATGAAACAAGTTAGAAAAATGTTATAATTATTGAATTGGTCTTGAGTACATTGAGGATGGTTTATAATATCCTCTGTACTTTTTTGTATATTTGTAAATGTCCTTCATAGAGTGTTTATAACCCTTTTAGTGACACAGGCCGATATATCCGTTTTTGCATCTCAGACGAAAAGTGTGTCGGGCTGATATATCAGCTCATACGTAGACCATAGTTAAAAGCACTATAACTTATATTTTTTCCTGTATGATGTATGACTGAAATAATTACATTTATTTTTCAGACGATGTAAAGAAATAATAATATTAACTAATTCAATTTATATAAAACTAAAAAAACTGCATATGGATATCTAAAACTATAACTTCATAACGTTTTTTTTCCTAAGGTGATACATTTTATTAAATTACCGTTCACATTTCTCGATAGTATTGCTGACAGAAGGTAGCACTAAGAGGGTTAATACTGTATTGCTTAGCTAATATTGTTCTAACTTTATTCATATTTTTTTTAATAGAGTAAAGACAAGATTGCGTCCTATAGCAAAACTCCAAAAATTGATCGAAGTGATGTGGGCAAGGAGATGAAAGAGAAATCATCCATGAAACGTAAACTTCCTTTTACCATTAGCCCATCAAGAAATGAAGAACGGGATTCAGACACAGGTAGAATAATTTGTTGTTTTTCTGATAAAATCTTAATCATTTACTATATAATTTACTATATAATTTTTCTCATAAATCATTCTTCTTATACCGCATTTTATAGAAAATTTTTTCTATTTTATATTTATCATTTTGGAGCAGAAATTCATATAGTTCTATCAAAACATTTCTAGTCAAAGATAAAATGTTTGCTTTTTTATGTTATATCTTAATGTGTATAACAAATCACATTAGAACTTAATTTTTTGAAGAGCATTTCAATGATGAAATTTACTCAATAGGGAGCATACCGGTAGGTACCTGTAAATTTGAGAAAATGTTAGTTTCTGTGGACATATTATTGAACTCACCAAAGAAAGATTTTGAGGCATTTTAGATTCAGAAATATGTCCCCCACCGCACCAAAAACCGATATGCATTGAGCCTAACTGTCTATGAACTCAGTGTTCAATTTTTGACCAAAAAACGACATGACCCATACTTCCGATCATGCCTCAACGAGATAAAAACTATTTTGAACAGTGGAAAAAATTGTCTTTTCTTAGGTGTATTGCATCAAACAGATCACTTAGAATATGACTAAAGTTTAAACATTTAACAATAAATGCACAATTTTTTATAAATAAATTTCGGAGTTTTGGGGTCCTTTTTCATATGTAGGTCTCTTAGCTTGAACTAGAAATTGTTCTTAAATACTGGTGACATTTTTAAATCTTGAAATTAGTCTTTTTTGCAGTAATTTAAAAATTGTATGCTTTATTTATTTTAAGTTATGCTGACTTCTAGAGATTCAGAATATTTTTTTTCTGAAGCATGACTCTCTTTATTCTTAAGCAGTGTTCTCCTCAAGCTAGTGCTATGTCAATTAGCAGAGAAGGTACCTACATGCCTTTAGATTTATAAAATTTGACTTATATTTTCTTCCTAGAAGGCTTTTTGCTAGTCATTTGGAAAATAACCAGATTTTGTTTTCTGGTAACAGTAATATTTCTACTAGTAGTTTGAAGATAAATTCAAACAATGTTAAAATATTTTCAGAAATAAATAAGGTTTTAAAATAATAAACTTCCCTTGAAAACCTTTGTTATTAGATCAGGTAGATTATTTGTCTATTATTTAGAATAAAATAAAGGAGAAAATGTTACTTAGGAAGACATGAACTTGCCACTGAATTAAACATAATCTAATTCATATTTTATTAATTGGATTATATACTTCCCTCTGTTACAATTTTTCCACTTACTGGATTTTGTGGAATGTTGCAGCTCTCTCTTTCTAATACTATTTTATGACAAACTCTTTAATTTTTTTTTGGAAACGCTACATGCTAATAATGCTTAAGATTTTAACGAATTTAAACATATTTTTCATAGGCTGAATTACAAATTTTACTAAATGTAATAGATGAAGGCTTTAGTTTTGTGTGCACACACGTACACACAGCATTAAGAAGGATTTACCCAGGCATAAAGCAAATGTCTTATTTACAAACCAGCTGTCTTAATTTTCATAATTAAATAAAATTACGTAGAATGCAGAGTACCATTAAGTGACCTTTTTCATGTGAAAGATAATTACAGCCTCAAACCCCATATTGGACATTGATCGTTTTTATAGAATGTGCTATATTTTAAATTATTAACTAAAATTGTAAAGATACAGAAGGGAAAAAATATTTAAAACATATATGACAACTCTTATTTTAGTATATTTAGTATTTAAAGATCTCCTAAATTTGAAGAGAAAAACACAAAATTGGGAAAATAGAAAAAAGAAATTAGACAAGCATATATTTCAGAACAACACAATTACAGTTGAAAAGAAATATATGGGAGAAACTCAGAGGGCTCAGTGGGTTAAGTACTCGCTTTGCAGCCCCAGGGACCGAGGATTGAATCTCAGCCCCAGCCTGTGTAGACCCATGCGCTGAAATGGGGTGTGCTTCCCATGTGGGAAGCCACCGGTTAGGTTCTCGCCAGGTTGAGCTTCCCAAGTGGGAGGCCCCCAACTTGAGGGGGCATGCCTCCCATGTGGGAAGCTCCCAGCCCTCCTGCCCTGCATGGTCCCCACCCACCTGTATGGAATGAAACCATGTAGAAAACTGATGATGTCCAACTATGGAGACTGCCCTGGGCCTTCCCCTTTCTCTCTGTCTCTCTCTGTCTTTGTCTCTGTCAAAAACAGTAAAATAAATCTTAAAAGAAATATATGGAAAAGAATCAATGGAAATTTAAAGAAATAACAATTTGTAATGATTTGACAACATTGTTGGCCTAAATTATACCAAGTAGTCCCTGGTTGGAAATAGGAACTTGCTTTATTTAATAGGTCTAAATCATAGGAGTTCCTTGTTAGAGGTAAGCATGACAGTATATATCAAAAACTAACAGTTTGTTAACACGACTTATTTTTGGTATTTATATAATTAGTTATTGATGAGTAAAAATTTTTTATATTTATCTCAGCTATCTTTATATTAACCAAAAAGAAAAGCCCCCAAAACAGGAAGCCGGATGGCTCATCGAGTTAAATGCACGCTTTGCAGCCCCGGGGTCCAAATCCCACCCTGGCCTATATAGACCCATATAATGATCTGGGGTGTGGCCCCCCACTTCAGTTCTCACCTGGGCGAGCTTCTCATATAGGAGGCTCCCACCGAGTTCCTGCTCTGTGTGGCCCCCACCGACCTGTATGGAATGAAACTATGTTGACGTGCAACTCTGGAGACTGCTCTGGGCCTTCTCCCTTCTCTCTGTCTCTCTCTGTCAAAACAATAAAACAAATCTTAAAAAAAAAAACGAAACAGGAAAGTAGTATGAAGTACGGTAATACAGGATTTGTTAAATTATGATAAATCCAATGAAGAAATTTGATTTTACTCTTCAAAATAACATTGTAGAGGAATATGCAGTTGGGAAATATGTTCATAGTATATAAAGTGAAAAAATAGGTTTTGGAATAATATGTACTATTTGGTTTTGTTAGAAGTCATATTCTTTATATTTTATCTGTATATGTACACAGGACACATGTTAACACACATACAGAAAAATAATATTGTTTAAAAGACTGTTTTATTGTAAAACTAAGCCTAAACTTAGTGGGGTGTGTTATGGGACCAGAACAAAAGTGTAAATATTGTAAACTCTTAGTAAAAATAAAAGAACAGGGGTAAGGAATAAAGAGGAAATGTTAATTGTGCTATTCAGCTCATCAACTCTCAAATCAAGGAATTAACTGATAAAGTATAAAACATTTTTTAAATGGTTGCTTTAAATTTGTAACCTTATTTAAAATGACTTTATATATATAGGTTTACATTTTAGTATATGATATCTTTTGTAGAGAAGAATCAAGTAGTTGGCTTTTTTTTCCTTTATATGTTGGATTAAAATTAATATTACAGCCTTTTATTTAAAAATAGCTCATGTATGTGATATTTTCCAATTCTTACAAATTTCTTTCTTTCTCTCTCTCTCTACTAGTTTCTTTGTCTGTATGTATATTTAGAGAGATACTTGGATTGATGCTCACCAGATGCTAACATTTAATTCCAGGATTTAAGATAATTTGTGACTTTCTTTTTTTACTTTTATATGGCTTGAATTTTTAAATAACATATTTATTAAAACATAATCCATACTTTTTAAAAAAAAGATAATTCATATTGTCCAAAGAAGGCTTAGTGGTCCCAAAATCAGTAATGCCATCAGTGGGATGAGCATTCTCAGTCTTCATTTTGAGATATGCTAGTGTGTCTTAAACTTTTTAAATTCTGGGTATGTCAGGATAGCTCAGTTAGTTGAGCGCTTACCTTGCAACCAAGAGGTCCAGGGATTGAGTCCCAGCCCCAGCAAGTGCAAACACATGTGCTGAACTGGGGAGCAACTGGTAACCACAAGATGTCAGTGAAGGTTCTCACCTCCCATGTGGGAGGCCCTCAGTTTGGTTCCCGCCCCTGCAGCCCCACATTCACCTGTGTGGAATGAAACTATGTCACAGCTAATGATGTACAACTATGGAGACTGCTTTGGCCTTCACATCTTCACTCTCTCTCACCTTCTTTCAAATAATAAATCTTAAAATGACTTTCTAAATTCTTAATTTTTAATATTTGTTAATTTAAAAAAAAATTTTTTTTTTTTTGTTTGAGTGAGGGTGACAGAGCGAAGGTGCGAAGGCCCAAAGCAGTCTCCATAGTTGTGCATCATTAGTTGTGGCATAGTTTCATTCTACACAGATGGATGTGGGGCCACATGGGGCAGGAACCCAACTGGGGGCCTCCTGTGTGGGAGGCAAGTACCTTCACCTTCATTCCAGCCCTTACAAGCTGTGGCACAGGTCAGCATATGGGTTTGCATGAGCCAGGGTTGAAATTCAGTCCCTGGACTTCGCAGTTGCAAGGCAAGAACTCTTACCTGCTGAGCTATCATAGCATCCCAATATTTGTTAATTTTTTTAAAGGTTAACACTTACTGGAAAAGTAATTGTTTGACTAGACAAACAAAAGTCCCAATTTTTTTTATCTGTAAAAGTGCATATAATCATAGCAGCTTAAGAGAATTGTTATCTTTAAGTGACATGATGTGTAAAATCAGTTTGTGATGTATTAATTAAAACAGAAAAGTGACTAACACTGGCTTAAATAGGTAGGGATTTTTTAATCTAATGCAATATGTGTTCTAACAGTTAACTTTGAGAACTCATCCTAGAAAAAGTGCTACACACCTCATTGCTGAATATCACTATAGGTCACCTTTGAAGTACTCCCCTTGGGGAGTTATGCACCGATGCCAGCACCTTGTCCACCCTTCAAAGCAATTTTTGAACTTGTTTTCTGGGATGGCCATCAGAGCTGTCTTCATTTTATTCTTGATATCCTGAATGTCATTAAAATGTCTTCCTTTCTATATTTCCTTTATCTTTGGGTGAAGAAAAAGTCACTGGGGGCCAGATCAACTGCATATGGAGGGTGTTCCAATAGTTATTTTTTTACTGGCTAAAAACTGCCTCACAGATAGTGCCATGTGAGCTGGTGCATTGTCTTGATGCAAGAGCCGTGACTTGGCGAAAAGTTCATGTTGTTTTCGTCTTAATTTTTTCACATAACCTTTTCAGCACATCCAAATAGTCAACTTGGTTGACTATCCAGTTGGTACAAATTCATAATGAACAATCCCTCTGATATCATAAAAGGTTAACAACATCGTTTTAACTCTTGATTTGGACTGATGGAGCTTTTTTGGTTGTGGAGAATTGACTGACTTCCACTGTGCATTTTGATGCTTTGTTTCAGGGTTGTATTGGTACACCCATGTTTCATCACCAGTGATAACACAGCCCAAAACTTCATCTTGCCTCTTTAAAGGTCTTGGCAAACTTCGATTCAACTTTGCTTTTGTTCATTGGTGAGCTTTCGGGACCATTTTTGCACACATCTTTCTCATGCCAAGATTTTCAGTGAAGATTTTTCTAACTGTTTATCGATGTTTACTTGGTCTGACATACCTCTCACGTTAGCCAACAATTTCAATGCACAATTCAATGAATTTTTGCAATGTTTTCATCAGTTCTACTTGTTACTAGCCACCCTGACCCCTCTCTTCATCAGCCACAGTTTCTCTCCCCTCAGAAAAACATTTTCTTCATGGCATTATCCCCATCCACTTGGACTCACATGCCCCTGATTTCACTTCCACTCTTGCCAAGTTTAACAAGAAATTTAATGTTTGTTTGTTGCTCTAATTCAATCTCTGACATTCTTGTGAGAGCACACAAAAACACACAATAATGAATGCCACTCAGCAAGACACTACCACACGTTGACCTGAACACAGCTTTGGTACACTGATATACCAAGGTTATAAAACCATACCAAGTTGTTTATACAGTGCTTCCAGCGTAAGCGTGTGGTGGCAAGTTCGCAAACTTAATTGTCAGATCTCATGTGACCAGGCATAGGTAGTCCATAGTTGCTATAGCAGTTTAATAATGCCATCAGGGACTGAGTGGGCTGTTTTCATCTGTCTGCTCTGCCACCCTTAGCTCATACATGGGCCTTATCCTTAAGCTATTTGCCTTAGCCACAAGAAGTCTTCTACTTCTTCCTGGGCAGAAAATAGGAGAGGAAGGACCAATGACAAAAGTATCTTTCTCTCAGTGAGTCTTTTTACCTTTCTACTGATGAAACAACCTCCCTAGGAACTTCTGCCTGCATCTCATTGGATATGCTATCCTAGTTGCTGGGCAGTCTTAAAAGTCAAATACTTTTAGCTGGACATATCATCACCCTGATCAGACTTGGAGTATTTCTGCTAAGAAGGGGTAAGTGAGTATTGGGTAGGCCCCTTTAAGTCCTACCACTTGAATGAATAGCATCCAAGGGAAAGCCACAGTCCCTTGAAGTTCTTCCTTGGCTTCCAAACTAAATTTAGTTATTTTGTTATGAGTAATGCCATCAAGAGCATCTTTGCAGATTGTATTTTTATTATATGCTGAATTATTTATTTATTTTCTTTCCTAGGAGTAGGATTACAGGGTTAAAAGAATTAAACATTTCTGTGATGTTTCTCCAAAATAGTTACACTTAGTTACAAAGTCTCCAGCAGTATATGAGTATTCTTTAACCTCAGATAGCATTGGGACACATGTTTTTCTTTAGGTTTTAATAAAGCCTGTTCTGTAAAGGTAAATGAGTAGTATTTCATCATTTTAGTGTGTATTTTCAATAGAAAGATATACCATCCTTTACTTTTTAAAAATACTGTTTTCTCTTAGTAAGCATTATTTGCCTACTAATTTTTCTTTTAGCATATATATTACCGGTATATAAGAAATCCAAAGAGGCACTGTATAATCTGTTCCCAAAGTTCATGGTGACAGTTGTAAAGCATGTTCAAATGTTTTAAACCAAGCTTGTCTCACCTGTGGCCTGCTGGCTGCAGGTTGCATGTGGCTCAGGACAGCTTTGAATGTGGCCCAACACAAATTTGTAAACTTTCTTAAAACATTGTAAGATATTTTTGTGATTTCTTTTTTCTTTTCCTTTTTTTTTTTTT
>PVKE010017465.1:0-30722 GCA_004027555.1 Craseonycteris thonglongyai
TTGATATTAGCCTCTTATCAGAGGCATTGTTTGCAAATATTTTCTCCCAGTTGGTTGGTTGCCTCTTTGCTTTGTTGATGGTTTCCTTTGCAGCACAGAAGCTTTTTAGCTTGATAAGGTCCCATTTGTTTATTTGTGCTTTTACTTCCCTTGCCAATGAGGTCAGATTCATAAAGTCCTCCCTGAATCCCAGGTCCATTAGCTTAGTGCCAATGTTTTCTTCTATGCAATTTATTGTTTCCTTTCTTATTTGGAGGTCTTTAATCCATTTTGAGTTAATATTGGTATATGGTGAGAGATCGTAGTTCACCTTCAAACAAATCTATTTTGATTTAAGCAATTCTACCTGAGCCTCTCCTCATCCTTCCAAGTTTAATTTGTGACTCATATTCACACTCCCATAGCACAATGTACACCCAGGCATAATAGCCCTAATGTCTTGTGTCTTCCCCACTAAACTATAACCCCATTTGAGGGCAGGGCAGGGCTGTGTCTTATTCACCACTTGTCTCCCCAAGGGTTAGCCCCGGGTCTGGCACGTGGTGGGTGCTCAGTGACTGCTTACTGAATGAATGAACAAAGAACAGGTCTTATCTTAGATTCGAGAGTGGCTGAAACCTGTAGGTGGGAGAACATCCCTGGATGCAGCTTCAGGGACCTAGTGATGGGCTGACACAAGGACCCAGTTGGCACGGCACCCAAGAGGTGCCCAGTACGAGTTGCTACTTGCTTCCTTCTTTTTTCTAGTTGTAACTCTGCTCCAAACCAGGGGACCTTGGAATGTCGTGTAAACTCCCCTGGCTCTGGAGGCAGTGACCTAGGTACAAGACCTGCTGTGTGGCCTCAGGGAAGCACTTTTCTTGTCCAGGCCTAGATTTCCTCATCCATAAAAAAGAGTACATACAGTAGGATATAATTGGCAAGCTTTTTGAGAGATTAAGTGAGAGCATATATGTAAAGAGACCAGCTTAGTGATATACATTATAGGCACTTGTCAAATAGAGTTCCCATTTTTCCATCCCTACAAGGTCACAAGGATCATCTTATTAATTTCAGCCTTTCGGAATCTGTCTGGTCTCCCTGCTTTTCTTTTTCTTTCTCTTTTTTTTCTTAAAGACGGAGAGAAAAGGGAGGGCCCAGAGCAGTCTTCATAGTTGTACATCATCAGTTTTCGACATGGTTTCATTCCACGTAGGTGGGTGGAGGCCACGCAGGGTGTGAACCAGGCTGGGGGCCTCCCACATAGGAGGCACACCCCCTCAATCCAGGGGCCAACAAGGAGGGGTGGTGGCAAGAACTGAACTGGGGGGTGGGTTCAGCATATGGGTCTACACGGGCCGGGGTTGGGATTCGACCTCAGTCCCTGGGGCTGCAAAGCGAGTGCTTAACCTGCTGAGCCACCCTGGCTTCTCTATTTCTGCTTTTCTTGACCTCTAGCATTTGTGGCAAAGATTTGATCCCAAGGCAATTTCCCCTGCTACCTAAGAACCACTCAGACCACCTGCGTGATGGGTGAAAGCGATATAAGCCATGTTTATCATCAGCCTTAGGAGCAAGGATAGTATAAATCAAATTAGTATTACTAGATTAAGTGAATAAAAATATAGGACACCCAGTTAAATGTGAATTTCAGATAAACAATGAATAATTTTGGGTATATTTGAGACACACTTTCTTTTAAAAATATTTATTGTTTTTGACAGAGAGAAACAGAAACAGAGAGAGAGACAGGTGGGCAGGGGGCCACTCAGGGTGGGAACTGGGCTGGGGGCCTCCTGTGTGGGAGGCATGCCTTGGCGAAAGCTGAACTAGAATCCACACTGTGGTTCAGCATATGGGACCACACAGGCCGGGACTGGGATTTGATCTTCAGACTCTGGGGCCGCAAGGCGAACACTTAACTCATTGAGCCACCCTGGCATCCTGAGACATACTTTCACTAAAAATTATTTGTTTAAATAAAATTCACATTTAACTGAGTATCCTGTATGTTATCAGGCAAACCTAAGCCAAACCCATTCTGTTAGATTCTCTAGGAGTGAAGGAGTCTGTTGAGGTCTCCTGACTGTAGGAAGTAGCAAAGCTAGGATTTGACCCTGGGTCTTCCTGATTCCGGTCTTAAGCTCCTTCCCTTTACAAACAAGCCACATACTTGGGCCATGTGGTCACTGCACCTTGATGGATCTTTCTTATGCCCATGTCTTGCCTACCTTGCGGGATCTAAGGAGGACCCAGGCCAGCCACAGTCAGGACTCAGGAAATGTCCCTAAAATGTGTTTTCTTTAATAGAAAATACAGAGTCATCATGTGCCATGCATTATTCTAGGCACTGGGTACAGCAGTGAAGAAATCAATATAAAATTAATTAACTGAATATTCCTCCCTGTTGAGCGTACCTTCTTGGTGCTGTTGCCTCTTTCTGGGAAAGATCTTTCGAACTTGGCTCCAGCCTCTCTGTAAGCACTGTGTTTGCTACCAGCATTGTGTCTTTAGCTTTTACATGTGACTGTGCTGTCATTCTGTTTTAAGCTATTGAGTCAATGGACTTGTTGAACAAAATAAACAAGTAATATATATAGTAACTCAGATGATGATACATCCTAAAGAGCAAAAATTTAAAAAGCGGAACAGGGGATTGGGAATGTCAGGGTAGGGGGATTACAATTGAAGAGAGGTATTGATACATGCCCACCAGAATGGCAAAAATAAAACACGCTGACATTGCTATGTGCCGGTGAGATATGAGGCCACTGGAACACCCATACACTGCTGGTGGGAGCCTAACGGGCCCCCACTGTGGAAAACTGTCAGTACCCCCTGAAGCTGAACTATGCCTACCCGAGGACACAGAAATGTGTCTCCTTGCTAGCCACCTAACAGGCATGTACCTATATTCACCAAAAGGCTACCAGAATGGACTAGACATACTAGAATGCTCAGAGAAGAACTATACAGAATAGCTGGAAACAACCCATCAGAAGTAAAACAGATATACCCATACATTGTAGTATTTTCATACCATGGAAAATTATGCAGAACTGACAGTGAATGAAGCAATGCTACTGGCAACAGCGTCAATGAATCTTCACATGATGTTGAGTGAAAGCCAGACACAAAAGATAACACACTATATGAGTCCATTTATGGAAGTCCAATGGCGAGGAAATCTAATCTGTGGGTTGAGAAGTCAGAACAGTAGTCATCCTGGGTGGGGGGGAGGGGGAGGAGTAGATTGAAAGGGGGCACCAGAGGCGTTTCTGGGGTGCTGAGCATATTTTTTTTTTCTTGACCTGGGTGTTAGCTATGTGAACATTTATGAAGCTGGTCACCTCTGATTTATACATGTCCTTCATCTATGTTTAACAATGAGTTTTTTTTATAAAGGGTGGTCGGGCTTCACTGAGAAGTTTCTCTTCTTGCAGGAGCCAGAGATAAGGAAGAGGTCAACAAGAAGGATCTGTATGAGAGCAACAAGCGCTTCCTGGGGCCCTACAACCCCATCAGCCCGTGCCAGAACATTCTGCGTGTGATCGCGGTGACTGCTTGCTGCCCATCAGCCCTGGGCCGCCCTGGGGGTGGGGAAGAAGGGCAGCAGCAGCCTGTCCGATGCCTTCTCCTCCCCTTGCATCTTTCCAGGCTCCAGCCCCCTTCACAGGACCTCCCCGAGCACACGGGCCATCTTGGCCATCCCCCACCCCTCCGGTCTGTGCCACAGCCTGTGGGCCATGCCACCCAGCTCTGGGGGCAGAGACCCTGTCGCTCCTTGTTTTGTGTCCAGCTCCTCCCTGGAGTTGGCGGGGTCTCCATGCTGACCTCTGTGGGTGTCGGGTGGCGTTTGTGCATCTGTGTATGGCTCACTTGGGGTCTGCCCATATGTGTCTGCACCTTTGTTTCAGGAATTTGGAGACTTCCTGGGACCCCAACAGGTGAAGGACCTGCTGCTAGCAGCCCTGGAAGGGCTGAAAGGTGGCTTGGAGGCTCAGGGGAAGGACTCCGGAGAGATGATGCAGCTCGTTTCAGAGATCACACTCAGCTCAGTACTGGAGTGGTACCGCCACAGGGCACTGGAGGTGGTAAGGCCCCTGGACCAGAGGCTGGGCTGGGAAACCCCACAGGGCCTGCTCATCCCTCTGGCAGGGCAGGGGTGGTGGTGGTCAAATTCTAGGCTCTTTCACCTTGCAGATGAGGAAGAACTCACTAACCAGCCCCCAAGAGAACTTACCCATCTGGTGTGGGTGGAGGAGGGTGGGGAAGACAAAATGGCTTATTTCCAGGAAATGAGTAGGCACTCTGCCCTGCGTGCCCCCCATCTGTCTCCTGTGCACCCTCCTCTCCTCCCCCTCCTCCTCCCATTGCTCTATCGCATCACCCTTTCCTTCTCTTCCCATCTCCCTGCCGCCGTGCCTCCCCTGGCTGCTCTGTGGCCTGCCGCCTGCTCATGGCCCCCCACTGTGCCCCAGGTCCCAGACATCCTGCAGGCCGTCTATGTGCAGCTAAGCCACATCCAGGAGCCACGGGCCCGCCAGGTGGCCCTGCTGCCCGTCTCGCTTCTGGCCAGCTCCTTCATGACCGAGGTCGTCGTGGCCCTGCTCATGTGCCCCCTCCCACTGGACAGGTACCGAGTGAGGGGGCTTGTCAGCCACCACGTCTCAGAACACTGAGGCAGCCCCCACCCTAGGCTGGAACGCCTTCCTTCTGCCCAGAGAAGCCCATTGCCCTCCCAGATGCCCCCTCTTCCATGACCTGTGGGGCTTCTGACAACCGTTAAGCATTTCCCAAGCACTGCTAGGTGTTAGTGCTCAGCATTAGTAGTATGAGGACCCCATCCTCCCGATGTGGAAGTTGAGAGTCGGGAGACATTTCTTGCCCTAGGTACCCACTGAACAAATAGAACAAGGGCCTAAACTCAGATCAGACCAACTCCAAGGCCGGAGCTCTGTAATGATGCCACAGAAAGGAGGCCTGAGTGACCGTCCTGCCTCTGTCTTCGGCTGCTGTGTGGTCTTGGGTAGCCTGCTTGCTCTTTCTGGGCTTCAATTTTCCCCACAGGCAAAACGAGGAAATAATTCCTGTATTCCCGTCCCAGATGGGTAGTTGTGACTAGTAATGCAGCCAGCTGTGCTTGCACCTGCCAGGGCCTGGGCCTGCACAGGAGGGCGCACCTTGTTCTCAGCCTTCAGGGAGCTGATGGGCAGATGGTGCAGGCATGGGCGGGAGAGATTAGTGTGACTGCTCCAGACTCCCAGCCGAGGAAACTCTCACAGCTCTCAATGAATAAACCAAGGCAGGAAGTGTGTGATCCACATCTTCAGATGGCTGGTTGAGAGTAAATGGAAAAGAATTGTGCAGAGCTGTGCAAATGAGGTGTACTTCTAATAAGGGGACTTGGTGTCATTCATAAAAGCCAAGATCAGTGGGGCTGGTGAGGGCCAGGGTGACATGTCCTCATTCTCCCTTCTGCAAGAATTTAACG
Source organism: Craseonycteris thonglongyai (assembly GCA_004027555.1). Lineage (NCBI taxonomy): Eukaryota > Metazoa > Chordata > Mammalia > Chiroptera > Craseonycteridae > Craseonycteris > Craseonycteris thonglongyai. The sequence goes on from PVKE010017465.1 coordinate 5,474, forward strand.
CTTTCTGGCTGCACTCCCCAGCAGGGAAGCTTTTCTTCTTAGAGCCACTAAACATTCAGACTCAGAGGCCGCTGGGACCACACATGACATCGGTGTTGCTCAGGAGATAGGATGGGGCAATGTCAGGGGCTCCTTTTTGCAGGAGTGCTTGCAGCAGCCCATGAAGCTGGAAAGAAATTTAAAGAGGCCCTCACTCTCAGATGTCACACCTGCACTTGCACGGGCCCTGCCCTAAATGGTTCAGGTCAACCAGGAACTCGTATCTCCTACAACAAATAACTGTAGACTTTGCTTCCAGGGTCCCCACAGGGACAAGCCCTGTCTCAGGAGTCACTGCACCCCAGGAAGCTCAATGCTACACCCATTGGCTCTCATAGTTAATTTCCTCCCAGCCCAGGTGCAATTTACCAATTGGGTCATTCTTACCATAAGCAATGTTGCCTAGCAACATAGTTGACATACTATCTTTATCAGGTTTCCAGGGGAACAGAGCTGGAAAGTTAAGGGGTTCAAATGTGTATGCAGAGGGGCAGAGGGCTTGGTTAACCCTATGGTGCACTGGCCTGTCAGTGTGTTCAACTCCACATGAGAACGCCTGTAGGCCGTGCCTCCTGGCACACACGCCTTCCCCTGCCTGGTGCACTGCCTTTTAAGGGACAGGAGCGGGGGCTCCTTGATATTATGTGACAAATGCAAGATCCAGGCCCTAAAGGGCTCCTTGGCATCAGGGAAGGAGCACAGGCTTAGGAGACATCAGACCTGGTCACTTCTTGACAATAAAGAGCTCATTAGCTGTGGAGTCTGACACTGGTGATTTCACCTCTCTGAGCCTCGACTCTGCATCTGTTCAATGAGAATGACAACTCACACTGAAGGCCATGGTGAGAAGTCAGTGACCTTGAGTGATCTTGTTCACATCTGTATCCCCAGAGATTTGCCTGGCAGACAGCAGATGCTCAATATTTGCTGAAGTAATAAATCGTATGCAAAGTACCTGGCATAATCGCTGAGAAATAGGGTTTTCAATCATTGTTAGCCTCCCGCCTCTTCAGGAGTGTTTTCTGGACCATTCTAGAGATTTGCTAGCACGCCCACAGATGCCCTTTTGATGGCATCTTCCCTTCTTTTTCCCAAAACCATTGGGAGGCAGTGTCTCCACTAAGCGTCCCCACCCCTGACCTCCCAGCAATGGAGCAGAGATGTGGAGGCAGCTGGTACTGCGCAAGCCCAGCTGTGATGTCCGAGACCTCCTGGACCTGCTCCTGACCAGCCTGAAGGAGAAGCCCATCACCAAGAAGGGCCGGGCCTCCATTGTGCCCCTCGCGGTGAGACCCCCCGCTTGCCCCTGGACTGCCCCACCTCCCCCCACCCTCCACATCTCTGTCTCTGGGCTCTTGCTTGTGATCCACTGGATGACAAAAGTGCTGCTACTTACAGTGATGGCAGCAGCCTGAAGTAGTGGAAATGGAATGACCTGGGACTCTCAGAACTTAGTCTGAGAACTGGCTGGCTTTGCTATTTACTCTTTTGTGACCTCAGCAAGTCACATCACCTCTCCGAGGCTCAGTCTCTGCATCTATAAATAGAAAAAATCACATCTGCCCTCTGTGACCTCTGTAAAGGTTAAATGAGAGAGCTCAGTCCTTCGTTTAGGCACCACAGACTACGTAAGTGTTTCTTCCTGCTAGGCTCAGGGCTCAGCGGACAGGGCTCTGAGTGCAGGAAGGTGATTGGCTAGAGCAGTGGTTGGCAAACTGCGGCTCGTGAGCCGCAGTTTGCCGACCACTGGGCTAGAGGGACGGATTTCTCTGCCTCTCCCGCCACCACCCTGATCCAAGCCATCTGGACCATGCCTTTGCTCATCTCCCTGCTTCCACTCCTGGCCCTCCATTCTGCACCGCAGCCAGCAACTCAGAAATGCCCACCTGCTTGTCTCAGCCCCCTCAGTGGCTTCCTGTTTCCCTTGAGCAGTCACAGAGTGCTCCTGTCTGTGCCATCAGGCTCTGCACCCCTCACCGGCCTCAGCGCACTCCATGGTCCTCTTGCTTGCTTGGTTCCAGCCTCACTGGCCTTTGTGAGAACCTCATACATGCTGTACTACCTTCTGTCACAGGGCCTTTGCACGTGTACTCCCTTTGCCTAGACTCTTCTCTACCAAGTTAACTTCTGCTCATCCCTCAGCTCTCAACTCAAGCATCCCCTCCTCAGGGAATATTTCCCTGATCTCTCTGACCAGATCAAATCTGAGCATATCATACTTGGTTTCACATACTTTGTCTTGGGAGAGTTTATTCCAGCTGTGACTTGACAGTATCGGAGGGGATCATTTGATGAATCTGTGACCTGCATAAAGACAGTGCCTAAGCCTGTTTTGTTCATTATGACATCCCCAATGTCTCACACACACACCTGGCACACAGTAGACACACACAAAAATTTTGTTGAACCAATTTATTCAGCAAATATTTATTGAACACCTACTCTGTGCCAGACACACTCATAGGTTCTGGGATTCAACAGAGAGCATGACATTCTGATGGAAGGACGTAAATGAACAAAGACATAAAGGATGGAGGAGAGAGTGATTTTATCCATTACAGAGGAAGACACTTCTCAGCAATTGCCCATGTCTTACTCAAGGTCGCACAGCTAGTGAGTGGTAGTGCCAGGACTCGAACCCAGATCTCCTACCTCCGAATTCAGTGCTTCACCACCGGATCTCTCTGCTTCTCTGTCTCAGCACCCACACCTTCCCTGATTTGGGCATTCGTCCAATCCTCCTTCAGTCAGTGTGTGTTAGTGCATTTCATGCTTCTTGTTCAACAAGCAGTTTGAGCGTAGATAGAGCCTGGACTACTTTTCATCTTATGGTGTTGATAAACCATTTGAGCAAGATTGAGCCAAGAGCAGAGCCCTGTGGCTTCCCACTAGAGACTTCCCTAAACCACAGACTGTGCTCTTTGAGAACAGTCATTAGCTTTGGGCTACTGAAAAAACGTAAAGGCCTTGAGTCCAAGACACTTGTCTTAACTGCCACAGCCTCCCTATGTCCCCTTGGTCATTCGCTTCCCTCCCCCTCTTTAGCCTGGGTATTTAGATCTGTATAATGGGTAGTAATAATGCCTGCTTTGTCTGTCTTACCTGTTGAGAAGAGTGAGATAGTGAATGTGAAAGGAATTCCTGAGCTGTAGAGTACAAATAAGTAACATTTACTGTTCTCACTCGGCCCACATTATGTCATTTATTTCCATGGGAACAGGCTATGGGCTCTTTCATTTCATAATTTAATGCTTTTTCTTTCTCAGGCCAGCAACAGGGGGTCTTGGTGGCATGTTTCTAGACCATTTCTTTAGAAAGCTCTCTCCCTTCTCCCTCACTCAATCTCCTCCACACCTGTGTGGCTGGCTGGAAGAGGACCAGTAAGCCCACTTTAGGGAGGATGAATCTGAGGACCCAAGAGAGGCGGGGAGTGGTGGTGCCAGAAAGAGCCATCAGGTCTTGTGTCCTTAGCGCATCCCCATTCCCGATCCCCTTCATTGTCCTCCCACCAGTCAGAGAGGACTCAGTGGGCTAAGTGTGAGGAATGGGTCTGTGCCAGGACCAGAGCTGAACTGGCAGGTTGAGAAATTGGGGGGAGAGTGCAAATTGGGTCCCAGGGAGCCTGGTGGGCCAAACACTAACAAAGCTAAGTTCCTGGGACTTGGGAGGGTTGGTGTGGGGAGGAGCTATGGTCTGGAAGGAAACGGGGGTATGGGGAAAGTGAGTGTGGAGTGACAGAGTCCAGGACTGGTCCTCCCTGGCTCCTGAGCAAGGCTGGGGTTGGTGTCTCTTGGCTGCCGGCCACATGGGGAGGCAGTGAGGGCAACCTAGTTCAAAGGGCCAAGTGAAGGGGCAACTGCTGCCCCCCTCGCAGTCTGTGCACTCGTATTATGAGCGAGGAAGAGGCAGGGCATGTCACAGCTGTGTCTGTAGCTCTGGGTCAAGTTCCAGTTCTGTCCCCCAGGGGCTGGGTGGCCTTGGGTAAGTCCGCCACCCCTCTGAGCTTATCTCCTCACCTGCACAATGGGATCAAGATTCTACCTCACAAGAGGTGGGGTGGGATCCCTCCTCCATGATTCTTCCAGGGGTCTGTTAATGTCAAAGAATGAGGCTGCTCTATTGTTTGGGGGCAGCACTCGTCCAAAGAGCCAGGAGCTGGGGTGCAATGGGACAGGGGGTGTGGATTTGGGCTTTTCCAGGCTGGGCCAGAGAAGAGCAAAGATCCAGGTCTGACCTGCTAAAGAGGCGGCCTATCTCTTGCTGGGGGTGCTGAGAGGATGGGCCGGGACACCCCAGCAGCCTCTCCTCTGCCCCCAGGCAGCCAGCGGCCTGTGTGAGCTCCTGTCTATCAGCAGCTGCATGGGCCGCGTGAGGCGCATCTACCCCCAGCTGCTCCTGGCCCTGCTCATTCAGGTCCATTACCACATTGACCTCAATCTGCCTGGCTGCGTGGCTTCCCACAAGGACCCCAAGGACGCACAGCCCGCTATCTTCGTGCCTGTGCGGTAGGCTCCGGCTGTCCCTGGTGGAGGGGAGGTGGGGAAGCCAGCGAGCGCCCTTCCAAAAGTCTTTAGAGCCATTGATCCATAGAAGTTAGCTTTGGGACTAGAAGAGAAAACAATCGCACTTTTATGAGAGAGAGCCAACAGTGTGTGCAACAACAACTTGTGCGTACTTGCTGTGTGTGTCAGACTCTGCTGAGTGCTAGGCTGAGCCCTCCCCAGGGGCTCTGCATCTCATTTCCCTCCCCCTTCCCAGAGATATTATTTGTATTAGGTTTGTATGCAAGGCCCAGCCATTCCATTTTAAATGATTAATTGGAATAGGTAATATATGCACATGGTAAAAATTCCAAAAGACTTTACAAATGAGTCTCCTTTCCTCTCCTTACCCCAGTTACCTTCCTCAAAAGAACTGGGTTCTTGCATGTCCTTCCAGAGGGTGGTGTATACAGACAGAAGCGCACCTTCACAGTCTTCGTTTTTACCCCAATGGTAGGGAATCTTACACAGTCATACATTTTTGCTTTTAACATATGTAATATACCTTGGAGACCATCACATATAAAAGTACCTTGTTATTTTTAACAGCCACATAATATTCCTACATACAGAATTGCACTGTATCATAATTTATTTAACCAGGACCCTCTTTATTCTGCCCTTTGCAGCCCTTTTCAATGACAAACAATGCTGCAGTGAGTTTGTTTGTTTACATGTATGCACACAGGCGATTGTATATAGTGTAGGATGAACTTCTGAAAGTAGGGCTGCCTCAAAGACTTTCTGCATTTGAAGATGAAGGTGGAAAAGGGTTATGTGGTGAAACAGTTCTTGACCAAAGAGTGATGAGAGGGGAAATGGAATACACCAGTAGTGGCAGTGACAACCTTCCTTCTCCAAATGAAAATGTATATATCTCTGCTTAGTCATTCAGTCAATGCTTGGAGTTCCCTGGGCCAGGGATGGTAGGCAGATGGGAGAGGTGTGGAGGGTGAGCTCCAGCCTTTTAGTGTAGATGACACCTGGAGCCTGTCTCCCTCTTTCCCTTTGTGTGTGTGTGTGTGTGTGTGTGTACATGCATGTGCATGTGTGTGTGCTCAGAGGCATTGCTGGGGGGGGGGGCTGTCACTGACCCCACATGTTTCATAGAATCAGCACAAAGATTGCACGATTCTGAAAGCCCTGGGCTCAGGAGAAGCTCAAATGTTCACACTGGACTAATATTGCCACAAAACCAAAAAAGTAAAAATTAAGAGCAAATTTCTAAACATTACCTTAAGTCCAAAATTTGATGCTTTGTCTTAAATCGCAAGAACCACCCATTCTGGGTATGATTTGAGGTGTGTTCCTACAACTTCACCATAAACTCTTAAAGTGAGGGTTTAGGTTTCTGGAAAACTTTGTTTAAATGTAAACCTTATTTCACACATGATCAGTTTTTATTTTAATAAAGGTCTTTACACACATAGAAATGTATACTTGTATATCCATACATGTCCATATCCTTCTCCATCTATATCTGCACACGCACACGCGCATGCACACACACACACACACACACACACACACACACACACACATCTGCGAGCACCCAGTGCTATACCGGGCATGCATAGGATGCCAATCATAGCGGCTCTGTCCTCCTCCAAGGCTTTTGGAGCTCACTGAGGAGCTTCAAAGGCTCAGAGGCCAGGGCCCCAGTATGAGTTACATGAGCACCCCAGGGACTTTTGCTGTGCATCTAGGTTTGGTTATCCCTCCTTAAATGTCCTGAGCAGCTGAAGGACTGAAGGTTGGATAGGGGAGTCTGCCCAAGTGAGCAGAGGGCACTGTCTCGCAGGGCGCTCCCGGGCCATGGGCTTGATGGAGGGCCCGGGTGGAGGGCGAGAGTCAGGCAGGACCCGGGAGGCTGGGGGGCCGGGCTCTGACTTCTCCCTCCAGTGAAGAGGCTCAAGAAAGGGAGGGTCAAGCACCAGTTCCAAGGGGATGGGGACTTGATTTCTGTTAACTGTCTTGTCCTCAAAGTGAACAATTGTAAAGAGCCGCCCTTAGTGGATACAGTGACCACCACTCTCTAGTGATTCGCTAGTGGAGAGAAGTTCATGTGGCCTGATGGGAGCTGATGGTGGGAGAGGCTGGGGTGGAGGGCGGTCTGGCCTCCCCGGGGAGGGTGACATGAGGTCTCAGCCCCTTTGTCTTGGCAGCTGGGTGGTCAAAGTGGTGAAAACCCTGCTGCTGAAGATGGGCTGCTCCTATGAGGTCACCTTTCTGGAGGAGCAGGGCGGCTGGGAGCTCATGGGGCAGGCTGAGAACCACCACCGAGCAGTGTCCCTGCTGGCAAGGTGAGCTGGGCACTCCCGGGGACAGGGCTCCGAGGGAGGGGAGAGGCCTCAGCAGCTCCAGACACGAGCCTGGGCAAGACGCTTTGTTAGTCCATCTCCTCTTCTCTAAAACCAGCAGAATGTCGTCTACCTCAGCGGGTGGACAGTACGGGTGTGAATGATGGCACACGCGGTCCAGAAGCAAACTGGTCCTCACGGTCCCCAGCTCCTGCAGAGCACTTAGATTATGTGCAAAGCACCTTCTCTGACCGCAGTATGAGTTTAGTTCCCACACTAATACAGACGCGACGGGATGGCTGGGTAGTTCAGTGTGACCTTGGGGTCAGTCTGTCTGTGTCTGGAACCCAGCTCCCCATTTCCCAGTTGTGTGTCTCAGGGCAAGTTGCTTCTCTGTCTGCGTCTCAGTTTTCCCTGCAGTATGGAAATAATAATAGGACCCCTTTCGAGATTTGGGGTGGAGATTAAATAAAGTACTTGGAACAGCCCCTGGCATATGGTAAGAGCTCACCACAGGTCAGCTTTTACTATAATACCATGATGCTGACTACTGGGGCAGGGATTACTAATGCGGAGGAGGATGCTGAGGTCCAGAGAGGGTAGTTTATATACGGTACCAAAGGTCACACAGCCCGGAGGTGGCAAAGCTGGGACATGACCTGCTGACCCAGCAGGGTTCTTCCCCCCAACCACACACATCCTCCCATGGGGACAGGAGGGGACACCTTGACTTTAATGATGTGACTCCTGTAGAAACAGCCTGCTTCCTAGCCCTGTACCCCAGTGCCCAGGATGGTGCTCTCTCTGGGGGTCTCAGGGTACAACCGCGTTTATTGAGCACTTACTGTACTCTAGGCACCTTGCAAAGATCTGCACATGTGGGGATTATTCAATTTAATTCTCACCATGCCTAATGAAATAGCACTACTGTTATCCCAGTGTTACCCACGAGGAAACTGAGGCCCAGAGAAGTTAAGTGACTTGCCAAAGTCACACAGCAAGTAGGAGGGCCTGGACTTGAGCCCAGGCCGTCTTATTCCAGTCTCTGTGCACGGCTGCCGCTCTTTCCTGGCTTCACCGATGAATGGAGCCCAGTGTGGCGGTCCTCAGACGTGAGTGGGCGTCAGAGCTTGTTCAAACACTGATTGCTGGGCCCCACTCCAGCGGTTCCGACTCAGCCAGTCTGGGGTGGGGGCCCGAGAATGTGCATTTCTGATGAGTTCCCAGGGATGCTGATACTGCTGATCCAGGGCCCACACTTTGAGAACCACTGACTTGGTACAATGAACCAGGCAGCTGGAGTGGGGAGCCGTGGGTTGGGGGCTTGAGCCCTGCCTTGTTCTTACCTCTGGGACCATCCATGGCAGGTCACCCTTGGACCTGTGTTTCCTTGTCTATGAAAAGGGGAGGAATACCAGTAATCTGCCTAGAAAGCGTCCTGCTGAGGATCAAAGGCCAGGACCACATGACAGAGTCTGGTTGCTGCCTGAGGCTGAGCTAGTGGGTCCTCACAGTCTCCTTCCTGCCTGTCTCTCCTCGGAAGTGCCCTGTGCAGTCAGGAATCTTAAGCCTGTGTCTCTCTTACTGACTTACCTTGAGTTGTTGGGCAAGTCACTTTCCCACTCTAAACCTCAGTTTCCTCATCTGTAAAACAAAGCGGTTAAACTGCAGGGCCTCTGAAATTCTGTCCAGGTGGGGATCTTGGGAACACAGGAAACCGGGTGACCCCGCCTTATCCAGAGTTCCCAATGCCATGGCCAGACCCCTACCCGGCAGGCCTCCCTGGGGCTGGAGAGCCTGAGGGGGCTGCTACCTCTTCCCTACCCCAGGGCCATGGTGTTCTACTCCTGCCAAGAGCTGTGCCGCATTCTCTACCTGCTCATCCCACTCCTGGAGCGAGGTGACAAGAAGCACAGGATCACCGCCACTGCCTTCTTCGTGGAGGTGCGAACCGGGCACCTGGGCGGGGCGGTGGGCTGTTCCCAGGCCTTCCCCGGAGCGAAGACCTCAGTTCACAGTTTCGGTCTTTTCTCCTGTGCAAACAGTACTTACCAGTTTACAGAGTCATGGGCGTGATTTCCCTGGAATATGAAGACCTCCTTCCTCCCTCCCTTCTCCTCTCTCAACCCCTTTACCGCATTCCACTTTTCCCAGACTCCCCCAGTGGCCCAGGCAACCACCATCCTTTGCTGGGCACTGCTGTGTGCCAGGCACCAGATTGGAGATACAAATGCACATTTGACTCCACCCTGCTCCCAGTGAACCCTTGGTGTGACAGAGGAGAAAGAAGACGCCCCAGTGATAACATGGAGGGTGACCAAGAGGGACATGTGCCAGATGGGGGGCAGTCTAGGCTGTGCTGGGCCAATGGGAACATCAGAGAAGGCTTCCTGAAGGAAGTGGGTACTGGAGGTGTGCTGGGGAGACATGGGCCCGGCAAAGACTGATAGGCTCAGACCCAGAGGGGAGACTCACCATCAGAACAGCTACCATTCACTGAGCACGTATTATCTGATCTTTCAGGCACACTCCAAGAGCTTTACCATATGGGTTCATGTAATCCTCATACTAATCCTGTGATGCAGATATTATTCTACACCCCATGTTAGAGGAGGAAACTGAGGCACAGATTGAAGTAACTTTCCCAAGGCCTCTCATAAGTGGAGATCCAGTATTCAAACCCAGACTTCTGGGCTCTTAAAATAACACGATCTCTCTCTTGTTTTGGTTTGTGTGTGTGTGAGTGGTAAAATATATATATCATAATAGTTACCATTTTTACCATTTTTAAGTGTACAGTTCAGTGGCATTAAATGTTGTGCAACCATCACGACCATCTGTTTTCAGAACTTTTCCATCTTCCTTCTCAAACTGAAACTCTGTGTAACTCCCCCTCCCCGCTCCCCCGGCCTCTGGCAACCACCATTCTTTCTATCTCTGTAAATCTGACTATTCTGGGTTTCATATAAGTGGAATTGTACACTATATGGCTTACTTTACTTAACATCATTTTTTCATGGTTCATCCATGTTGTAGCACAGGTCAGGATTTCATTTCTTTTTAAGGCTGAATCATATTCCATTGTATGTATGAGACACATTTTGTTTACCCATTTATCTGTTGATAGACACTTGCAAAACCCGCTCTCCTAACCCACCCCTATGTGCCCCTTGTGACCTGCTGGCTGTCATGCAGGGGTTCGGGCCATCACCAGGGACTGTGCAGTGGGACTCAGAGGCAGGAGCCTTGCTGTCTGCTCCAACAGTGGAAGGTTAAGGCAGGCTTCCTGGAGGAGGTGCCCTTTGAGCTGGGCCTTGACAGGTGAGCAAAGTTTGCCAGGAGGACAGGAGGCAGCATGGCATTCTAGGTACTTCTTGCATCTTTTCTGCCTCTCCAGCTGGGGGCTGAGTCTGAGGAGCAGGGACCAATCCACATTTGCATGGCATCCCCAGCCCCAGCTCCGAGAGAGCCCCAAGGAGTGAGGATTCAATGGACAAGTGAGGGTCTGAATGAACACTTTGCCTTGGCCTGACACCAGCAGAATGTGTTCCAGGAGGAGAAGCCTGGGTCTCCGAGTCAGGAGTCAGTCCTGGGTTCTAGCCCCAGCTCTGCTGGGTTCTACTAATTTCCCACCCGGCCCTGGTGAGGAACCGGGAAGTACCATTTGCTGAGAGCCTACTATTGTCAAATGCTACGCTGACTTCTTTCATGTGTTATTTACCACACTCATCTGCACTGCAGTGCTGCAAAGAAGGACTTGTAATGCTCAAGTTTAGGCGAGGCAAAGGGCATTTTTCAAGGTCACACAGCTCAGAGAGATTCAGACCAAGTCTGCCTGACTGGCTCTTCTATCCCTGTCATTTTCGTGGGGGATGTAATTCTCTCTTAGAAAATTAGGAGCTGCCACACAGGTTCTTGGGGGAGGTGGTGAAGGTAGGACCTTGCCAGATCTGAGGGGATGATCCTGTGTCTACCACAAGGTCAAGGACTTATCCTTTCACAGCGTGCCCCTGGAACTCTGAGCAGTGGTCTATCCTCCCAGGAGCAAAAGTCCTTCCCCAGTGCTTCACCACTCTGCAGAAGAGGTGGCCTGCTCCTGGCCAGAGCCAGGCCCACCACGTTCACTGTGGTGCTTTGATGTAGCTCAGATGTCCCTTCCTGGCTACCCCAGCCCCCTATGCTGTGACTGTCTTATGTATACTTGCTTCTCCCAATGGTAAGTGAACTTCTCAAGGGAGCTATGTGACCTTGGGCAAGTCACTGAACCTACCTGTGCCTCAGTTTCTTCACCTGTAATATGGGGATAATGAGTTGCTCATCTCATAGTTGTTTTGTTTTTTTTTAACTGGCAGAAAGAAGGGGGAGGGCCCAGAGCAGTCTCCATAGTTGTACATCATTAGTTTTCTATATAGTTTCACTTCACAGGTGGGTGCGGGGCTGCACAGGGTAGGAACCAGGCTGGGGGCTTCCTGAATGGGAGCCCACCTAGAGTGGGAGCCAGACTGGGGGTCTTCCACATGGGAAGCTCGCCCTGGCAAGAACTGGGATCACACCCCAGTTCAGCATGTGAGTCCACACAGGCTGGGCCTGAGGTATAATCCTTGGACCCCGGGGCTGCAAGATGAGCATTCAACCCACTGAGCCATCCTGGCATCTCCTATCTCATAGGCTTTTGATGAGTGTTCAGTGAGTTCATATAAAGCACTCAGAATGGTGCCAGGAACATAAGAAGTGGTCTCTGTGAGTCAGCTTCATTGCTATTATTATTGTGTCCCTTTTCTGTGTCGATAGTGCCCAGCACAGAACCTGGTGCAGAGCAGACCTGAGTATCCACTGCTTGGATGGGGGGGAGTGTGGGCTATGCGTGGGGCCCTGTCTTTCTTGACCCCGCTCCCCAGCTCTCTCTTCATACAAACACATGCTCTCAACAGTCACCGTAAATGCCGGGCAGGGGAACAGAAGGGAGAAGAGATGATGAGGATGCCCAGGCCAAACTGAAGACTCATGGCTGCACTGGGTAGGGAGGGTGTCGAAGGAGAGGAAAGAGATGAGAGTGAATGGCTGTTTGGGGGCTGGAGCAATGCGTGTGTGGGGGTGGGGGCGGGCGTGTCCTGGTTGTGCTAGCCCTGTAATGGAAACACAATTTAGAAAGAAGAGCAATTCTAAAAAGAAACCAACATTGTGCAACAATGTTCCTTAGGCACATACTCCATATCAGGGCTGCATTAGGTAATGGGGACCCAAGGACAAACACTGGATTGTGTCCTCAAGGAAATCCCTAGTGGGATAGGGAGGCAGATGCATAAGCAGATGGGGGCACTAATGTCTCCCTATTCAGGGCTCTCAGGGGCCCAGAGAAGGGGGTGTCAGCCTAGGTGAAACCTGGGAGCACTACTAACATGGCTTTATGTGGGGCCAAATGTTATTTTTTATTTCAAGATGTATTTTATTGTTTTGAGAGGTGAGAGAGAGAAGGAGGGAGGGCCCAGAGCAGTCTTCACAGCTGTACATCATTAATTGTGACATGGTTTTAATTCCACACAGATGGATGTGGGGCCACGAGGGGCAGGAACCAAACTGGGGCCTCCGCATGGGAGGCAAGAACCTTTGCTGCTGTGCAATGCCAGCTGTTACCAGTTGCACCACAGTTCAGCATATGGGTTTGCACGGGCCAGGGCCAGGAATTAAATCCCAGACCTCGCAATTGCGAGGCAAGTGCTCAACTGCTGAGCTATCCTGGCGTCCCAGAGGCCAACTTTTAGATGGGAGCCATGCAAAATGATGGGGGGCTAGAGTGGAGGTGGGCGCTCCCATGTCATGCCCATAGTGAAGGGAAAAAACAACCTGGGTCATTCCACAGACCATGGGTGGCTTGGTTAGGAGCTGGCTGATGGTAAGCATGTGGGCTAGAGGGTGAGCAGGCATGAACGGGGCCCCAGAGCAAGCAGGCAGTCGGGGGCACAGGGACTCTGAGCTGGGGTGTGACATGTTCAGCTCTGCCATGAGGTGCGGATGGACACTGGGCAGGGACGTCTAGCGACCTACTGGTTTTCCAAGTTGGAAGCTCTGGACAGAGGCTGAGCCACAGACAGAGACTGGAGAGTTAATAGCCTAGGGATGGCAGTGAATATCTTGAGAATGGGGGGCTCACCCCAGAGAGTGGGCAGAGGAGACTGGGGCCAGGGCCACCACCCCTGAGCACTGGGTAGAAACAGAGGAGCCAGTGTCTGTCATCAGCCCGGCCCGTGATAGCTAGCCACCAGCCACATGGGGCCTATTTGGTCCTTGAAATGTAGCTGTCTGAATTGAAACAGTTATAAGTATAAAATTCACACCAGGTTTCAGACTTGGTTCAAAAACTTTTTTTTAAAGATTTATTTTATTGTTTTGAGAGGAGGTAAGAGAGGGAGAGAGAGAGAGAGAGAGAAGGGGGAGGGCCCCGAGTAGTCTCCATAGTTGTACGTCATTAGTTGTGACATAGTTTCATTCCACACAGGTGGACGTGGGGCCACGCAGAGTGGGAACCGAACTGGGGGCCTCCCTCATGTGAAGTGAGAACCTTCACACCCATCTTAGTAGTTACCATTTGCACCACAGTTTAGCATATGGGTTTGCACAGGCTGGGGCTGGGATTCGATCCCCAGACCTCTTGGTTGCAAGGCAAGCGCTCAGCCTGTTGAGCTATCCTGGCTTTTCCTTGGTTCAAAAAAAATTTTAAGTGTAAAAATATATCAATAATTTTTATACTGATTACATGCAGAAATGATAATATCTTATATATATAGTGGGTTAAATAAGATATATTATTATTATTACTATTTTTTGCCTTGTTACTGTGGCTACTTGAAAATGTAAGCTTATGCGTGTGACTAACATTGGACAGTGCTGACCAGACATCAATGGTTCATGCCCCATACTCAGCCCCTGGCCGTCTGGCGTGGGCGTCCAGTGCATGGGGAGCCTGAGGTGGGTTCCTGTCCCTCTGGAAGTAATTACCGTTACGCTCTCAGCTCCTCCAGATGGAGCAGGTGCGTCGGATCCCCGAGGAGTACTCTCTGGGGCGGATGGTAGAAGGCCTGGACCACCACGACCCCATCATGAAGGTGCTGTGCATCCGAGGCCTGGTCATTCTGGCCCGCGGGACTGAGAAGGTGAGCGGAGGGCAGAGGACAGCCTGGCCCAGCCAGGCCCGGGGCTGCTGAAAGGCTGGAGCTGGCCGCTCTCAACTCTCAGGTGTTGGTGGCTGGAATCAGAACCTATTTCTGTTCCTGCCTCAGTTGCCCCATCTGTAAAACGGATATCCCTTAATAATTCCCTACATACTTTATTCTTTTTGAAATAGTTTCTAATCCAGATTTTTTGCAATGACCCTAAGGGCAGTGTGTGGAGGAGGGGCTGGGAATGGCAGTAGTTATTTGTTTTACAGGATAGAATACCAAGGCCAGGGTTGCTGAGGCATCATTGTTCTTTAAAAAGTGTTCTGTTTTTCGCCAGCAGGAACTATTGCAGCTAGTGAAACTGTTGCAGCTAGCTAGCGGGAGGAAAGGACAGGACCTAAAGCTGCTTAATGATACAAGGAAGGGAGTAGACAGCAAGGGCTTCCCATACCCAGGCCAGGAAGGAGTCGGGGGCCAGAGGACTTTAGGAAAAGCAAGTGCTTGAGTGAGAGCTCTCCAGGCAGGCAGGATGGCACAGACAAAGGCCTGGAAGATGGGACCTGTTTCACCAAGTTCTCTTCAGTGAATCAGAGGCTGGCTCTCCTACCTGTTAGGCCAGGTAGGAGCCCCATCCCAAATGCCCCTGCCCTACAGACCGCCAAGGTGCAGGCGCTCCTGCCCTCTATGGTGAGGGGTCTGAAGAGTGTGGATGGGCTGCTGGTGGCGGAGGCAGGCCACAACCTCAAGGCCATCTTCAAGGGGCAGGACCGGAAACTGAGCGACAGCTCAGTGTACGTGGAGATGCTGCAGGTCCTGCTGCCGCACTTCAGCGATGTAAGAAAACTTACGGGGGGTGGAAGTGGGGAATGGCGGTGCCGGTCAGCCTGTGGAGGGCGGTTCTGTACTACTCTGGGGGCTGCAATAGCTCCCATGGCCCATTGGGATGTGGGCAGGGCCAAGTCAGCCCAGGGGAAGGGGCACCTTGCTTGAACTGGTCCACATCTCTTGTAACTGGTTGGCATAGAGAAAGTTCCTTTTCTAACTGGTTCTCACAGAGGGAGCTCTTCTGTAATTGCTTCCCAGCAGGTGTGTTGTTTTATTGGTCCTGGCAGAGGGGCGGTGTTTTTCTAATTGGCATTAAGACACCTTTTAGGTGAGCAGGAGCCCTGGCTGGGAAGAGTGGGTGGAGCTCCAGACTTTTGGCGCTGGTGAGGGGACCGCCAGCCCCGGATCAGCCCCACCAGGAGGCCTCTGATGCCTGGAGGGTCCCTCCGAACGAGTGGAAGGAAGAGCTCAAAGGCCCAGGCAGCCTCTGGGAGGAGGGAGCGTGTCTGAGCCTCTGGGTCTTTCCCAGTCACGAGAGGACGTGCGCTCCTCCTGCGTCAACCTGTATGGCAAGGTGGTCCAGAAGCTGCGGTCACCCCGCACTCCTGCCATGGAGGAGCAGCTGATCAGCACCTTGGTGCCTCTGCTGCTGACCACGCAAGAGGGCAATGCCAAGGTGGGCCAGGTGAGCATCCGCAGTCACTGGGCCCTGTGGGCGTGCCTCCCTTTTTGGAGACCCACCCAGAATTGCTAACAATCCATTGGAGGAAGTCTGTTTTCCAAAGGCACCCATGTCAGGATTCCTCCTCAAAACAGCCAGCTTCACTTGTACATTTCAAACAGGCATTGATTTTCCAAAATCCAGTGCCACGTGACTTTCTTTCTGGAACATGTTCTGGCTGTCCTGGAATCCCACAGCTCCTCCTGTTGGTCCCCAGAACTGTGTGAAGACCCTGTCCCGCTGTTCTTGCTTCATGGCTTGGGAATTGCCAAAAAGAGCTTATAGCCGGAAGCCCTGGGACAACCAGCAGCAGGTGGTGGCGAATATTTGCAAGTACCTTGTGAGTGCTCCCCAAACTAGTGGTTTCTTTTAAAATTTATTTTATTGTTTTTGACAGAGAGGCAGAGACAGAGAGACAGAGACAGAGAGAAGGGGGAGGGCCCAGGAGCAGTCTCCATAGTTGTGCATCATCAGTCCCCAACATGGTTTCTGGTTTCGTTCCACACAGGTGGGCGGGGCTGCGCAGGGTGGGAGCTGGGTTGAGGGCCTCCCACATGGGAGGCATGCCCCCTCGAGCCAGGGGCCGAACTGGGGGTTTTCTGCATGGGAAGCACACCCCAGTTCAACATATGGGGCTGCACAGGCCGGGGCCGGGATTCGATCCTTGGTCCCCGGTGCTGCAAAGAGAGCACTTAACCTGCTGAGCCATCCCGGCTTCCCTTATAGCAGTTTCTTATGAGTATGTTGGAGGTGAACAATTCTTTTCTTTCTTTTTATATTCTGTCAGTTCCACAACCATCCACAAATTGTTGGCTTCTGAACACTCATCTTCATCTCACGTCTCTCCTCATTTCTAGTGTTCCCTCTCCAGTGGCCTACCCACGCCTCCCTCAGCTGAACCACCTGCACTGCAATCTCAGCATGTCTCTTCTGAACTCACAGCCTTCCCATTCCAGTACAGCCCCGTCCATCTAGACCCCCAAAGCCGAAACCTAAGAATCATCCTAGACTCTTTCATCTTCCTCACCTTCCATACCGATCAATCTTAAATATCCTAACTATGGCTGAATCTGTTTTTCTCTCCCATCCCCGCTGTCATTGTCTTTAGTTCAGGTCATGGATGTCTCTCGGCTGGGCCCTGGGTCCAGCCATCCAGTGGTCTCCCAGCTTTTAATCTTATCTCCTCTATTTCCCACCCATCTCACCAGAACGATCTGGTTAAACCATTCATCTGTCTATGTTATACTCCTGCTGCTTGAAGGACTTCGTTCAACCATTATCCTTTTCTATAACAGTAACTCCCAGGTGTACTGTCTGTGACACCAGTTCTACAAGATATGCCCCACAGGAGAGAAAAGAAGTTGTACGACAAATGCATTTGAGAAATACTGCATGGTCATCTTCTTGGAGATTTGCAATGCCATCAGCTTGTTAAAGGCTCTGAGATTTTCTGTGCTGAGGAAATGGTTTATGGTTGTTTAATTCATGGTTTCCCAAACTTATTTGACCACAGAACCTCCTTTCTAGGAAACACCTGAGAACATCCTTGCGTAGGAGTGAGCCCCATGGCGAAATGCTGTAGTGGCGGCCCCAGCCCAGCTCCTCCAGATAACATTTGGGAAGCTTTGCCGTCCCAGCCCCTCAACCTTCCCTGCTGCCAGGCACCGAGTTCTCCAGGATGTGGACTCTGAGACCGAGATGCATGGGCAGGAGGTTTATTAGCAGTGGAGGGGAAGGCCGGGAGCAGGAGTGGCAGAGGATGCAGTCAAGCAATGGTGTAGTTTCAGGGGAAGTCTCTGTCAACACTACGTGAGATTCCCCAAATTAGGGCCAGGAGTCAGGTCTTCACAGTCACTGGATATCAGCAACCCTGGGAAGGGTATGTGACCTTGGACCAGTAGAGGCAATCCCCATAACTGAGGGAATAAAATTTTCATACCCAAAGGGATGCTGGCAGGGCATGCCATCATCCCCCACGCCAATATAACAAAAGTATACAGAGTAACAGATTGCTGCTAGGGTTGAGAAAAGGGCTCAACACCTCCACTATCTGTAATGTTCACAGTCTCTTCAATTCAGTGTCTAATATTATTACCATCATTTTAGAGAGAGAGAGAAAAGGCCCTGGAGGAAGTGTTTGGCCAGGACACCATTCAAATACCTACAGTGACCAGTGACTGGGCAGATAATGATCATGAGTGATGGGCAAGTGGCAGTGCCTGTGGCAACCTGGAGGGCCCAGTCCCTGTGGAAAGCAGGCGTGGAGTGCTCCAGCTCACTCTGCAGCCACTCTTGCGAGGCCCTCCAGTTTCAGAAGAAAAACTAGAAACCCAGATTTTTATAAGACATCCATTAGTCATCAATTTAGCTTGCTTAAAACACTGTGCTGATCACTGCTCGGCTGGCCACTTACGGCCCAGGGACTGCTAGCTTGTGACTTCGGTGTTAGACTCCTCTGAATTCTCAGTCTCTGCTTTCTAGGTGTCAACAGCTTTGCTCATGTGAAGGTCAACTTCTAACCTTAGCTAAAGAGGGGATTGGTAACCTATTCATTCATTCATTCATTTACTCATTCATCCATCCATCCAACACTTCTGGGCTTCTGCACCATGCCAACGCCCTGCCCCGGGTGTGGAGGACTCTGAGCCCAGTGAGATGGCCCCTTCTCTTGGGGGAACTCTGGATCCAGTGGGAGACAGGTATAAATAATTACAGTACAATGTTATACGTTCCATGGCAAAGGCTGTGCAAGAAGCTGCAGAAACATAAGGGTGGTGGGATGAGCTCTGTCTGAGGGTTGTGGAAGGCTTCAGGGAGGAGGCAGCTCCTGAGCTGAGCTCAGTGGAAGAGAGGGAATTCATCAGGTGAGGAAGAGAGGGAAGGGCGCCAAAATCAGGAGCCATTGCTTGTTCCAGGCTCAGATCTGGGGAGAGCTGGGCCATGTCTTGGGACTGGAGCTCATTGTGCATGGTAGGTGAAGGCAGTGGAAGGAATACGATCATAGACAAGATCACAAGGGCTCATGCCAGGCCCAGGAGTTCACTCCCTGATGTACAGCTTGTCAACAGAACAGTGGTCAGATGAGGTTTCTCTTCATCTCCCTCAACAGCCTCTTAGCAGGATGTCTGCCTCCTTGATCAAACTTATCCTGAACACCACTGTCAAACTGTTTTGGCCCAAACATTGCTTTGCCATCACCATATCAAGAATGAATGCTGCTGGCTTTCTGTTTTCTAACGCATAAGTAAGCCCTATTCCTGTCTGATCTTCAGGGGCTTTAAAACCCTCCTAACTCCTAGTTCATTCTCAACTTGATTCCTTCACCCTGGTCAGACCTGTCTCCTTCTCCATCTAGTCCCTCGCATGCCATGTCCAGTTTACCCCTGGCTGGACGTGCATTTTAGAAATTCTCCTTCCAACTGCAGCCGGGGTGAATTGGAAGAGGAGATAAAATACATACCCAAGGCAAGAGATCAATGAAGCAACTGTTATAATCAGCTAAGAGAAGATGAGGCCTGGCCGCTGGGGGCAGAGAAGTTTAGGAAGCAAGGGCCGGAGCTTGGCTGCCAGACAGAGTCACCATTCCTAGCTCCGGGAGGGGTGGATTGGTCATTAGTCCCTCTGAGGGCCCAGCACTCTCACTCAGTGGTTCTCTTTGTCCCAGGTCAACACCCACAGAGACAGTGCCTTCACATTCCTCAGCCAGAGCCTGGAGTATGCCAAGAATTCCCGGGCCTCCCTCCGGAAGTTCGCAGTCATGTTCATAGGTAACCCACCCTGGCACAAGCAGACCTGCTGCTGGGGCTCTATACACGCTCCACTTTGCTTCGTTCCCTCAAAAGGAAGCTGCAAGACCTTTCAGCACCTGGGTGCATGCCTCCCCTTGGGTGCAAGGTTTGGCCAGCAGACAGTCATGGTGCGAATTAGAAAGGGTTTTCCTCCTGTAAGGTCACTGCTAGGGTAGTGAGCTGCAGGCTGGATTCTGCCTGGAGTCCTTGTGCAGGTTACAACCTTGGCAACTGTACCAGCAGAACTGCTGTTCCCCCTGGAGCACAGCCTGGGTCCAGGCCCAGCAGGAGCCTGCCTTTCTAGCATAGTGGAAAAGAGAAGCAGAATCTCGGCTCCATGATTCCCCTTTCTGAGCCTCAGTTTCCTCATCTGTGAGATGGGGATCAACTCCTGTTCCAGAGACTGGATGAGAATATTTTTTTTAAATGTGAAGCCTGGCCCGTCATGGTGATCTTGACGCAATGTTAGTTACCTTCATTCTTCTATTTCCCACAATCCCAACCTCTTCCCTCTGTGTGTGTGCGTGTAGGGGGTGGGGACAAATAGCAGATTCCCCTCACCCAGAATCCCCCATAGGACCCTTCTGATGGCATGCTACTCCCCTTTCCTCCCCCAAATAACCACACACCCTTCACCAAGGACCAGGAGACCCCACTGCAAAGAAGCTTGGAGAGGACGCTGTCCCCGCCCCTCACTTCGTGAAACGGCGTTTTCTTTAGTACTATTCCCCAACTCATGTGCAGTTTCTCATCCGTCCGGTCATCCATGCATCCCTTCTTTGGTTATTTAGCAAATGGTGGTTGACCCTCTACTGTGTGTCAGGCACCATGCTTCGTCTAGAGAAACAAAGAACCGTGCAGGAGGGGATGCCCATGGGGTGTGTGTGTGTGTGTGAAGTTGGCTGTTAGTAGGATCAGTCCTGGGACAGAGGAGTCATGCCCAGGACTGGGGGGAGCCCTCAGAATGTGGGGGCCTGTTCAGAGGCAGCTTCTCATGTAGAGTGATATTATTTCCTAGATGCTGATTTTTCTAAATCTTTTCCCAAATTAATTGCTTCTAAAAATGTTGGTGTTTAACACCCGGGGAGTCTCCTCTGCTCCAGGGCCTGTGCTGGGATAACAAAGCTGAGCAGCACCTGCTTCTGCCGGCAGACCCCCCACCCCCCACCCCGAATCATGCGGTGATTCAAACCTCTGTGGGTTACCCATCTGCGGTGAGGCTCTGAAGAAAGTGATGAACACTTCCTCTGGAAAAAATGCATAGATACATCCTGTGCATGTGGCTTTAGGATCCTTGGAGACTGTCCCTCTCAGTGCCTGCCCCATGGATCTAAGCTGAAGAAACCCCTGGTCTGACGGGAGGGATTCATGAATCATGAGTAACACACAATACCGTGTATACAGATAGAGGGAAATGCACAGGCACTCTGGGAACCCAGAGAGGTGCCTGACCTCGCTTGGTGGCAGGATCAGGAAGGATTTCCTGGAGCAGTGACTATGTTAAGCTGAATATTCAAGAGTAAATAGGAATGAGCCAGGTAAAGAAGTGCAGGCAGGGCTATGAGCCCTGTAAGGATCTGCAGGTACTCTGGGAATCAGGTATGCAGGCTGGGAGCAGAGGAGGCCTAAATCACATGGCTGAGGAGCTGGGTCTCAGCCCCTCCAGGAACCCTGCCAACAGCCTGCCTGGAAAGTTTGCCAGGCGCTTGGTGTCTTTCATGTTGTGGCTCTAACTCCACAGAGAAGGGGCAGCTGAGGCAGCTGTCTCAAATGAGGACACTAAGGGCCAGTCGACTAAGGGACCACCTCGGGCCACCTCTCAGAGTTGGCTGCAGCCCACATCCTGTCCCTGTCCTGGTGCCATTTATTCCTGCCACCTCTCCCAGGGCCAGTCTTAGGGAATCTGTCACAGGGTCAAAATGAAGTTCTCCCTTTGTGCCCTCATTTGTGGGACTGGAAGGGGGTGGGGAGAATGTCTCTGAGGCTGAGATGGGGTTGGGGTCAGAGTCAGGAGGTAGATGTGCTCACCTCTTGGATTATGCTCAAGGGTCCCTGGTCCCCTGCATGGACAGCATAATGACGGAAGATCGTCGGAATGAAGTTAAAGCAGGTAAGTGGTGCCCTGAGTTGGGGAGATCTCAGGGAGCACTGAGAGAATGAGTAGGCTCACAGTAAGGAGGGTTCCTCAGGCAAGGGTCTTCGGCTCAGTCCTGCTGTGCTAGTCTTCATCCAGGCAAGTACATGGTAGGTACCATGGGGGTCACTGAGACACAGAACGGAGCCCCACTCTAGGTGAGCTCACCGTCTAGGCCAGGCTCAGAAAACCAGGCCGAAAAACCATCTAGTGCAAGGCAAGCAGTTCACACTCTTAAAGGGGAAAGATTAATTTGGTAACTGGGGAAGCTGATGGGAACATGAAGATAGGCCGGGGCAGTTTAAGAAGGCTTCCTGGAGGAAGCAGGTTTTGATTCAGGATTTCAAAGGTATAAACAATTTGAAGAGCTGGGAGAAAGGTAAGATGAAGGGGTGCTGAGCAGAGATGCCTAAGCCAAGGCATGGACGTGAGAAGGAAGGATGGTGGTGAGACCCATGTGGGGACCTGGTCTTAACACGTGGCTTCTCCCCTCCCCTTGACTCAGCTCTGGAAAACTTGAGACACGACCCGGAGGCATCAGTGTGCATCTATGCGGCCCAAGCCCAGGACAATATCCTGGCCAGATGGCGGAACTCCTGGCCACTGCAGCATAGGGACAAGTGGGAATGTGACCCGGACACCACGCACCACTGGAGCCCAAGCTGTGAGAACCTGCCTACTTCCCACCACCGGCGCTCTTGGATCATGCAGGCACTGAGCTCCTGGAAGATGTCCTTGAAACAGTGACGTCTCTGAGCCCCTGGCCCTCCTCAGGGGAGGCCCCAGCCCCAGCCCCAGCCCCAGCCCCAGCCATGCTCACTATAAATGCCACAGGGCTTACCCCTCCTTCTTGAATGTTTCCTTGAGGAAGATGCCCCAGGGTCTGCAGCAGCCATTGCTCTGTGCCACAAATCTGTAAGAGGAGCAATGCCTTCACTGATGACTCAGTTCACATTTATGGACTCACATAAGCTTCTGTCCACATTTTATCAGTGGGAATCTGAGGCTTAGGTGAAGTGGCCTGCTCAAGCCACACAGTAAGTCTGCTGGATGTCACCGTTTCCCTTTCCCCACAGGGACAGTATAAGAACAAAAGATGATGATTCAGATGGCCTTGAAGGGAGGAAAAAAAGAGACTTCTCTCACCCATGACATCATGTGTATCCCAGAACCCTCATCTCTGAGTCCCACCTTCGAGTCTTTGTCCAGAGATTGGCTGCCACTCGTTTGGGCAACAATTATGGAGCAGCTAACTTGGGCCAGGCCTGCTTGGGGTGCTAGAGTTACAGACATGAATGAGACCCAGCCCCAGGCTCTGGGCAGTTTATGGTCTGATGCAGCGGCTCCACACCAGGGTTGATTTTGATCCCCAGGGCATATTTGGCAATGTCTCTTGGAGACACTTTTGGTTGTTACAACCTGGGAAAGGAGATGCTATTGGCGTACAGGTAGAGGTCAGCGATGCTGCTAAACATTCTACTATGCACAGGAAAGCCGCACAGTGAAGAATCACCCAATTCAAATTGTCATGAGTGCCGGGTTTGCGAAACCTTGGTCTAATGGGAGTGTCAGAGACATATAAAGCCACCAAGGAGCTCATCAGCTCAGTGTCATGATGAAGGGAAGTATGGGGGCTATAAAGTTGAGAGGTGGTATAGAGACCAGCTGGAGGATGGAGTGTCAGGGAAGGCTTCCTAGAGACGAGATCCTTCTCTTAGGGGTTTGAAAAGATGACCACACAGTGGGTGTGTATGAGGAGAGCAGAGTGCATGGGACCAAGGGCCAACTGCAAACAGGCCGGTGCAGTAGAGCCCACTGGGAGGGGAATGTTGAGGTGGGGACTTTATCCAGAGAGCAGTGGGAGGGCATGGTGGGGAGGGGAGAGATGTGGGCAGGTGTTTGCTTTAGAAAGCACCCTCTCCATGGGGATACAGGGACCAGGGACCCCTCCCCCGCCCCCTGGCACTGTTGGTGTGAGGGTAGATGGGTTCAGTCATGGTGGACAGAAATCTGTTTCCTTTCAGTCATATTAAGGTTACATACAAGGGGTGTCTGATAAAAACCCAGTCATAAATGTATCTTTTTTATAGTACATGGCTGGATACTTTCCAGACAGCCCTCATATACCCATGACCCTGCGATTCCACTCATAGGCACACATCTCAGGGAAATCTTCCCACACATCCATAAAGAGAGATGTATGGAGAAATCTATCTCAGTGTTACCTGTGGTGCCTAAGCGGGAGTACCTGGGTAGCCATCCTTGAAGAGTGAATGAGCGCTGTGGCATCCTATGCAGCATTTAGAGCAGGGATGCCTAACCTTTGCGCTTCCCTGGGCCACACTGGAAGAATTGTCTTGGGCCACATATAACAATAGCTGATGAGCTAAAAAAGGTCACACACACACAAAAATCTCATAATGTTTTAAGTATTTGTGTTGGGCTTCATTCAAAGCCATCCTGGGCAGCAGGTTAGACATGCCTAATTTAGAGGAGGTGGTGGTATGCTGCAGGATGAAGACCAAGGAGCAGTCAAGCCCTCCAGCCCCCACCCACCTTGCTGGCCTTATCTCTTAACTCTCACAGCTTTCAGCATGCTGGGCTGTTGCACACCAAGCCTCTCTGCACGTGGGCTTCCACTGCCTGAATGCCAACTTCCTTCCAGCCCCCATCCATTTAGGGAGACGCTCCTCATCTCTGCTCTCAGCTCTACCATCGCATCATCTCCTCTGTGAAATGTTTCTGACCCCCTCCCCCCCCAACGCCCACTCCTCTGTGCCTCCACTGTGCAGACTGGTAAGCAGCCCCGGCTTTCATTGGTCTGCTGCCTGGCTGCCTTTCCTTCTTGACCAGGCTGTGAGGTGCCGAGGCTGTAGTGTTGCAGGAAGCGACACCCGAAGGAGGGTATCAGATGCTCAGACAACTCTTTAGATAGAGGAAGGAGATTTTATTAGCCGGGGGAGCACGCAGGTCTAGCAGCAGGCAACACGCGCTCCCGTGGGAAAGTTTACACTGTTATACATCGTTAGTGTCCATGTGACCTCTTTGTCTAAGAGCCTACGTGCAGTGACTCAAGGTGGGGATGGGGAATCTCGGTAGGAATGTAGGAGTTTTTGGATAAACCTTCTTAGAGGTTTCCTGATAAATCCTGTTTACTTTTTGCCAAGGTCCGGGTGGCAGGAGGCCAGTCACTGGTTTACAGGGTGTAGTTAATCTGCCTCCGGAGTGAGCTACTGTAAAATTCTTCCCTTCTCTTCAGTGAGAAACTCCAGGTGGCCCTTTTCGTCTGTGATCTTAAAATTCTTCCCCTCTCAGTAGCACCCCGTGCGGGGCCCGGAAGCCATCTGCTGGGTAACCCAGTGGCTGCAGAAAGACACCTGGCCTGGAGACTGTTTCTATCTCAGGTGTGGGGGGCAGGGAGTGGTTAACTCCGGAAATAGACGTCACATCACTTCTTTCCTCAACTCTTCAAAAGGCACCATTGCGCAGAGGAACACCCAAGCCCTGACTCATGGCCCTCTTGTTATGCCGAATGAGATCACCCACGAGACAGACAGCCACGACACAGAAAATTTGGTGGAATCAGACCCTCTTCTGCCAATTGGTGAGGGAGATTTTATTAGCAGATTCGAATCTGGGCTGCCACCCCGGTTTCATCCAGGAGCAACAAGCCCTGACTTACACCAAGTTTTTCCTTTTATTCACAATTCAAACAGAGGGGAGGGGTGCCGAGTGCGCGATTCT
>PVKE010017466.1:0-30711 GCA_004027555.1 Craseonycteris thonglongyai
GCAACATCGTTTTGACTCTTGATTTGGACTGATGGATCTGTTTTGGTCATGAAGAATGGGCTGACTTCTATTGTGCACTTCGATGCATTGTTTCAGTGTTGTATTGATACACCCATGTTTCATCACCAGTGATAATACAGCCCCAAACGTTGTCTTGCTTCTCCTAAAGTTCTTGCAAACTTAAACTCTGCTTTTGTTCATCAGCGAGCTCCTTTGGGACCATTTTTTTTTGCACACACCATTCTTATGCCAAGATTTTTAGTTCAGATTTTCATATCTATTTCTCTGTTGATGTGTAGGTGATCTGCTATGCTTCTCACAGTCAGCCAATAATTTGGACACACAATTCAATGAATGTTTGTAATGTTCTGTCAGTTCTGCTCATTACTGACCACTCTGACCTCTCTTCATCAGTGATGCTCTCTCTCCCTCAGAAAAATGTTTCATCCATGTGTACACTGCCATTTTCTTCATGGCATTATCCCCATAAACTTGGAATAATGTGTCCCTGATTTCACTTCTACTCTTGTTAAGTTTAACAAGAAATTTAATGTTTGTTTGTTGCTCTAATTTAAGCTTTGACCTTTTCGTGATGGCACACAAAAACACACAACAATAATGAATGTCATTCAGCAAGACACCATCACATGCCAACATGAGCACAGCTGTGAGACACTGATATACTGAGGTTCTGAAACCTTACTGAGTTGTTCATATAGTACTGTCAACATAAGCGTATGGTGACAAGTTTGTGAACTTAATTGTCAGACCTCATATATATGCTTGGTGATTTCTTAGGATATTTTCTCACAAAAGGAAACAGGTCTTTACCAGAATTCCTATACCATACCATCTCCCATTTTACTCTCCAATTACCATTTTCTCTGTACCTTTAAGGGAGGGAATATGCAATATTCACATAAATCAAGAAAGAAAGTGAGCAGAAAGAGTCCAATGTATATGTGTATGATGAATCATATTTAACACCTTTCTATGATTTTATCCAGAATACCCTCCTACCATAACAACAACAACAACAATAAAAATCAAAACATTGTTTCTTATAATTTTTCCAGAAATCTGGTTCCTGGGATGCTACTTCAATTTGCATGATTCTAAGAAAGAAGTTCTAGAATTGCATGCCAGTGTGTTCTCCCAACAAGAAATAGGTCTAGTGGCTGAGATCTAGGGCACAGGAGAAACTGAGAGAGGGTTCAGATATTGTATAAAACTTTGTATGTTTGTTCAAATTGTTGTATAGTCTTTATATTCTTTTTATTGCTGAGTAGTATCCCATTGTATGATATACTCCAACTTATCTGTTTACTAATTGATGAACATTTGAATTGTTTCCAGTTTTGGGGTATTATGAAATGAAGCTGTTATAAACACTTGCATATAGGTCTTTGTGTATAAATACATTTTTAATTCTCTTGGTTTAAAACCTAGAAGTGGAATTGATGGTTCAAATGATAAGTATGTACTTATTTTCATGTGTGAAACTGCCACAATTTTTCAAACTGGCTGTACCATTTTTTATTCCTATCGGCAATGTATGAGAATTTTCCATTTCAACACTTGCAGTGGATGTATTCATGAGAGATTTTGAAGTTATATTTTCTAATGTCTTTGCCTAGTTTTGGTACAAAGGTATGTTAGCCTCATGAAATGATATGAGGAGAGATTCCTCCTTTTCTGTTTTCTGAAAGAGTTTACTTCTTCCTTAAATGTTTGGTAGAATTTATCAGTGAAGCCATCTAGGCATGGCTCCCTACCTCTACTCCCCAAGAAAGTACTATGTAACTATGGATTAAATTTCACTAATGGCTTTAGGGCTATTCAAAGCCTCTTATTTCTTCTTGAGTGAGCTTTGGTAGTTTGTGTATTTCATGAAAATTTTTCCATTTCATCTAACTTCTTGGATTTTGGGGAATGAAGTTCATTTACATTTTCCTATTATCCTTTAATGTCTATAGACTCTGTAGTAATACTCCCCTTTTTATTCCTGATATTGGTAATTTGTGTTTTTCTCCTTGTTTTCTTGATTGGCCTGGTTTATAAATTTATTGATTTTTTTTCAAAGAAACAGCTTTTTAAAGATTTATTTTTATTGTTTTTTGACACAGAGAGAGAGAGAGCAAGCGAGAGCGAGAGAGAGAGAGAGACAGAGAGAGACAGAGAGAAAGGGGAGGGCCCAGAGCAGTCTATGTAGTTGACAGCATTAATTTTCCATATAGTTTCACTCCACAGGTGGGTGTGGGGCTGCACAGGGCAGGGACTGGGCCGGGAGCTTCCCGCATAGGCCCCCGGCAAGAACTGAACTGGGGGCACACCCCAGATCAGCATATGGGTCCACATGGGCTGCAGCAGGGATTTTATCCTCGGTTTCTGGGGCTGCAAAGCAAGCGCTCAACCCAGTGAGCCATCCCAGCTTCCCCAGAAACAGCTTTTTGTTTCACTAATTTTTCTCTAGTATGAAAATTGGTTGTTTCTTGACCTTTTGGCTAAGATCAAGTGTAGGATCTGTCTTTATTAGTCTAATATGAGAGGAAGAGAAAGAGAGAGGAAGAGAGAGAAGGGGAGAGGGTCCAGAGCAGTCTCCATAGTTGTACATCATAAGTTGTGACATGGTTTCATTCCACACACGTGGATGTGGGGCCACACAGTGTGGAAACTGAACTGGGGGCCTCCCACATGGAAGGTGAGAACCTTTGCAACTGAGCCATTCTGGCGCTTACCAGTTGCACCACCATTCAGCACATGGGGTTTGCATGGGCCGGGTCGGGAATAGAATCCTGGACCTTGTGATTGTGAAGCAAGTGCTCAACTGCTGAGCTGTGCTGGCATCCTGTAGCTGTTTATTAACATAACCCTGGCTATAGATCTTTGAATTAAGGTTAAATTATTTTTTGCCTCATCCTCATAATCGTAAAGAGCCTCATATTTAGCTTTCTGATGTTATTTTCAAATACATTTATTCACTTAGTTACAAAAAGACTTAGGCATGATTGACATAAGGTATTTACCCACAGTTTAAAACATGTGTTTCATTGTTGAACCATATTTTGTATGGTACTCTATGAACTGATCTAAAAAATTCTGTAATATCTAATGACTTGCATTTTTATTTATTATTAATTTCTTCAAAATACTACATGATTATTTTTGCAACTTATTCTAGAATTTTTTTATTTTTAAATAAACCTTAAAAATGTGAATGGCAAGAATTTTCTTGATTTCTTAGAACCTTTCCTTTTCCTTTTGGAGGAAGAGGAAGAAGGAAGAGAATGAATGGAAAGCACAGATAGTATATGTTTGAGGTGGAAAATTCATCACAAGGTGACCCAAAACTCCCACACAAGTGTACATCTGAAATCAGAGGTGGGTGGAGTGTTTGTGAGGCTGGATCCATAAAGCAGCTGCCATAGTATTTTTATTCTCAAGGCTTACAGAGGTTAAACAACTTGCCCAAGATCACACAACGAATAGGTAGTAGAGTGCTATTGAGTAGAAATCTGTATGTTGTACCTAGTAGTCTAAAACACTGGATGCCTTCTTAATTTACCAATAGTTAGTTCTATGACCCCATACAAATAATTTAAGCTCTGCAGGTCTGTGTCTTTGTAAGATGTGACTTTGCAGTACTCAGGATCATTTGCATAATATGAACTCATTTAATATTAAAAGTACTAGAATCTAGAAATTTGAATAAGCTGGGAAGATGATTTTTCTTAATTAGAAAGAATATTTTTTCTCTAGCAGAGTCCAAATGATTTGTCATTTTAAATAGAGAAAGGAGATCTTATCAAGTATTTATAGAAACTGCAGATTGCTCAGAGATACAATCCAATACCTCATTTGATACTGGCAAGCGGCAAACGCTGCCTCAAACCTTAACAGGTGTTGAAGCCAATACATGATTAAAAGAATATCTGAAAGTGGCTCAACTTTAAAGGAAGACACACATTTTTAATTTTTAAACACTACAATTTTGGAGAACACTTGAGAAAATTAAGTTTTTGTAAAATTTTTATAATTAAGGACCAAATCATGCATCCTTCTAAATGTAAGTTCTTTTAGTCATTAATAGTATATCTTAGGTCTATAATAATGACAGAAGAAAGAAAAACGGCCAACTGGAGATTTTTTGATATTACTTCTTGACAAGGACTCATTATTATCATGAAAAGTCATGTTTTCCATCTATTTATTTTGCAAAATTGTAAGCACCAGAAAATTTGAAAGAATAGTACAGTGAACATCTACATACCCTATAATTAGATTCAACAATTGTTAACATTCTATCATATTTTCTATAACTGGTTTTTGGTGGAACTATTTGAAATTAAGATACAGATATCATAAATTGCTTATATATACACATTAAGCATGTATCGCTTTAAGCATAAAATAATCTCGTACATATGCATGATACTATTATCCAAACTCACAATAGTTTTATAATATTTACATACAACTCATATCTATAATATTCTATGCTATATTTGCTTTCCAGTCCAGTTTCTCCAGTTGTCCCAAGAATGTCATTTACATCTTTATTTTTTGAACCAGGATATAGTCAAGATTCATACATTGCATTTGATTGTTATGAATATTTAGTGTCTCTTAATATAGAACATTTATCCATTTTTTTCCCATGACATTGACTTTTAAATTGTTCAGGCCTGTTGTCATATAAAATATCCCAAATTCTGGGATTTTCTGATTGTTTTCTTATGTTGTTGTTGAATTTGAACTTCTGTTTCCTATATTGTCTGTAAATTGCAAGTTATGTCTAGACTCGTAGAATGACCAGATGTCCCGCTTTTGTCGGGACAGTCCCGATTTTTGGAAAGAATGCACGACAAGCTAGGGAACGGCGGGAGATAGACCAAATTTTTAATTAAGAACCCCCTCCCCCGCCCGGTCAATGGTGTCCTGCTTTACCAATGTTAAAATCTGGTCACCTTAGTCTAGAGGCTTGATTAGATTCAGGTTAAACCTTTCTGGCAAGAATATTTTACGTGTATTGTATATTTTATACTGCTTCACATAATGAGACTGTCAAGGTTAGTTTGTCCTGCTGTTAGGAACTCAAGGTTGTGTACTTGGTTAAGGTAGTGACTACAATATATGCTTTATTGTAAATGTATAGTTTTTACTCTTTAACTTGTAAAGAATCTATAGGGATGGGCTTTGTACCATGGGACAATTTTTCACTCAATGGTTTTAGCATCTATTGAGGATCTTTGCCTAAATTAATTTTTACAGTAGGGGTAGCAATGTGGCAATTTCCTAATTTCTGTTCTTACAAAACAAGAACTTTCTTTTTTTCTCCCCTTTTTTGTCTCTCTTTCTTGAGGCTCATTATGAGTTCATGGATACTTGTTTATTCAGGGCATCATATCCATCACAGTCATTTTATTTTTTATTTTTTATGCGGTTTCAAAGGCCAATGGAAGCCCCTTCAAGCTGACTCTGGGTATTCTGAAATGTCTCTGTTGGTCTTTGTAAGGTGACCAGATTTTAACATTGGTAAAGTGGGACACCATTGACTGGGGGGAAAGGGGGTTCTTGATTTAAAATTTGGTCTATCTCCCGCCGTTCCCTAGCTTGTCGTGCATTCTTTCCAAAAATCGGGACTTTTTAAAAATGCTGCAGGATGTGGGACAAATTGTTAAAAATCAGGACATCTGGTCACCTTATCTTTGAGTGCTTTGTGGCTTTTTGACATAATCAGATACCCTTGGCTCAACTAATACATTTTCTGCCCAAGACCTAAAATCAGCTAATTTTCCTAAAGAATCCTACTATATATTTTAGTGGAGAATTAGAAACCAAGAGTCAGTAGGTTCCTATTAGCCTGTCATTCGTTTTTGACCCTTTTCAGTCGACAGAAGATAGGAATATATTTAAAAAAAATTATGATATTTGTAAGTAAGATTTAATATTACAGCATTGTTCTTAATTTTGTTTTTTTATTATTCATGATTTCCCTTATCTATGGGGTGGGGAAAGAGGGACAGGGGAGGAGTGGGAGCCAGTTATTATAAGAGAGCAGTTTCAGGCCAAGTGCCACTGGGGAAGTTCAGCCCCTACAGAACTCTGGAGGTTATGTTATGTTAATCCTGGGGGTGGGTGGGTCACCAGCTTTCACCCCCATTCCCTGGTGAGGGAGCTGGACTTCTACTAATTGGTCAAGGGCTGCTCCAGGGAAAAGTAAATTCCCAGGCTTTTTTGGTTCTCTGCAAGTGCAGGTGAGTGTTTGACATTGCTACAAATTATCACTCTGGTTTAGAATGGAGTTATTTTCCTTATCAACGTTTTATGAAAACAGCCATAAATATTGATATCCATCAACTATAAATAACAGGTCTACATTTAGTAAAAGTTTTAAAAGTATGTCTAAACTGAATAACCAAATAACCACATAAATGTGTATTTTAGATGATGCCTATCCATCATTGTGTGCAATACAAAGTTCTTTTTAATTCCTACTGTTTTTCTACTGCAATAAATCAGATTCTACCTTTATTAAAGTTCATGATATTCACTAGGGGTTCTCTCTGAGGATAATTTTTTAAGGGGGCCACTTAAGACAACGTGGTGGGTTTTGAAAAATAGATTCAGAATTTTCTGTTTGGTTCTCCTGTTCTCATTGCTGATTTCCCCATAGAAAAGAGACAACAAAGATCCTCATTGGCTCTTTTATATCGACTCAAAAACAGACTTACCATTTCTGTGCACTGCCCTCTCATCAGCAATGGCAGCTTCACCTTGTTCCCTGACAAGATATAAGCAGATCCATCTTCAATGTGCACGAATTGACTGATTTGCATTGACTTTTCTTATTCTTTCCTCCCACCATGTACCATTGCTTTCCAGCATCAAAAAGACACAAAGCTTAGCTTGTAAGTCTCTGAATCACAACCTTTCCTTTTCAGCCATGAATTCTATCCTTGGACCATAACAGAGGATCATAATCACTTTCTTAAAAGACTAAAATGCATAAAGTATTGAGGCAGTGTTTTTTTTTCCTTCAAACTGACATAGTAGAACTTATCTCTTCCAGTGAGCATGTTTTTTCTTTGAAAAGCCCTCTTGGGAAGCCATTCATTTATTCCAAATAATTTAGGAACTCATCAACAGAACACCTGTGTGATGGTTCTCTTAGATCATTCATTCACTCATTGATTCATCCATCCATAGAGAATTTTTTCAATGCTTATTGTATGCCAAGCCCCATGCTAGGCTCAGTGGAGATAGTGGAGAACTGTAGGTTGGGGCAGAAAATGGTTCACAGCCAAATCTGGCTGAAGACTCCAGCTAGTATTCATGGCTCTTTCCCTCTGATTTTAACATCTTTCCAGGTTGTGTTAAACCCTTGAAGATGTTCTAAAACTTAATGTGACAGTTTTTTTTTTTTAAGATTTATTTTATTGTTTGAGAGAAGGTTAGTGAGAGAGAGAGAGACAGAGAGAAGGGGGGAGGGCCCAGAGTGGTCTCCATAGTTGTATATCATTAGTTGATACATGGTTTCATTCCACACAGGTGGATGTGGGGCCGCTCGGGTCAAGACCGAATTGAGGGCCTTCCCCATGGGAGGTGAGAACCCTCGCCACCATCCTAGCAGTGACCAGTTGCGCTGAACTTCAGCATATGGGTTTGCATGGGCCAGGGCAGGAATTTGATCCCTGGACCTTGTGGTTGCGGTTGCAAGGCAAGTACTCAACCTGTTGAGCTATCCCGGCATCTGCTTAACGTGACAGTTTTATTTTCCTTCTTAAACATTTCACGTTTCCTAATCCAAAATTTCTCCTTCCAGTGTCTGGTTTTTGTTGTTGGTTTTCCTCCCTGTCTCCTCCCTTTTTTTCCTTCTCAGTCTGCTCCTCTAGCCTTCCTTCACTATTTGGGCTCACAGCCAGCATTGTTAGGAGGGACTGCAGTGTGCTGGTCTGGAAAGGGTGAGGGGTGGAGAAAGGAAAGGTGGGACTGGGGGCTGCTTTCTCAGACTCTCATTAGGAAGCCAGTGGGCTGATTTAATTAAGTCCATTCATAAGAACAGCTTATGTGAGTATAACATCAAGCATGTACTTGCACATGTTTTAACCCATCAGATCCTTATGAAAACCCAATGAGTTAAGATCTGTTATTTTTTATCCTTGTTATATAGATGAGGAGATGAACACACAGAAAAGCTCAGTAACTTGCCTAAACTCCTTAGTGTGGTTTCGCCTCATTAATTACTCTCATATTATCCTATATTTTTCAACTGTTTTGGGGGTGGGGAAAACCAAGATGTAGGAGTTTAAATTCAGCTATTGAAGTTTTATCTTGTTATTCCCTATTTTTATAGTCCATAGACATTTTTTTGAAGTCCAAGTTTTGCTTTCTAGTATATATACTAGCACTGTCAATTTGGTATCATTGGCAGATATAAAAATAATGATCTCTGAGTCTTTATCTATGCTGCCCATGAACTCTTAGAGGGGGCCACTAACTGAGCCCTGGGGCAGCTTACTAAACATTTTCCTTCAGGTCACTGTTTACTGAATGCATCCTCTCTCTTTTTTAGTTGTTAAATTTATTGGGGTGACACTGGTTGGTAAAAATTACATAGGTTTGAAGTGTACGATTCTACATGACGTTGTCCATGCATTGCATTATGTGCTCACCACCCAGAATCAGCTCTCTTTCCATCACCATATATTTGATGCCCCCTCCCAACCCCCCCTCCATTCTCTCACCCACCTTCCCCTTTACCTCAGGTACCCACTAAACTATTGACTGTGTCCATGAGTTTTTGTTTCTTTGTTACTTTCAGTTTTATATTCTACCTATAAGTGAAGTTATTTCTTGATTTTTTCAATCTGACTTATTTCACTTAATATGATGGTTTCAAAGTCCATCCATTTTGTTACAAATGGTTGTATTTCATCTTTTCTTATCACTGTGTAGTATTCCATTGTGTTGATATACCGCAACTTTTTTTTTTAGGATTTTATTGTTTTTGACATAGAGATAGAGATGGAGAGAGACAGAGAGAATGAAGGAGGGCCCAGAGCAGTCTCCATAGTTGTACACCATAAGTTTTTGACATGGTTTTGTTCCACACAGGTGGGCAGAAGCCACACAGGGCTAGAGCTGGGCTGGGGGCCTCCTGCGTGGGAGCTATGCCCCAATTCAGCATATGGGTCCGCACGGGCCTGGGCTGGGATTGGATCCTTGGTCCTTGGGGCTGCAAAGCAAGTGCTTAACCTGCTGAACCATCCTGGCTTCTTTGTACCACAACTTTTTTTTTTATCCAGTCATCTATCAAAGGACACTTTGGCTGTTTCCACGACTTTGGCTTTTTCAGTTTCCACTGTGAACAGTGCTGTGATGATTGTTGGGCTATGTCTATTTTTGCGAATTAAGGTTTTCAAGTGTTTTGTTTGGGTAGATATCCAGAAGAGGGATTGCTGGGTCATATGGCAATTTTACTAATTTTTTGAGAAATCTCCATACTGCCTTCCATAGTGATTGTACCAATTTACATTTCCACCAGCAGTGTATGAGGATTCCTTTTTCTCCACAGCCTCTCCAGCACTTTCTATTCCTTGTCTTGTTTATTATAGCCATTCTAACAGGTGTGAGGTGGCATCTCAATGTGGTTTTAATTTGCATTTCCCTAGTAGCTAGTGAAGTTGAGCATTTTTTCATATATCTGTTGGCCATTTGTATGTCTTCAGGGGAGAAGTATCTGTTCACATCTTCTGCCCATTTATTAATTGGATCATTTATTTTTTTGTTGTTGAGTTGTATGAGTCCTTTATATATTTTAGATATTAGCCCCTTATCAGAGGCATTGTTTGCAAATATTTCTTTCATTTGGTTGATTTCCTTTTTACTTCGTTGATGGTTTCCTTTGCTATACAGAAACTTTTTAGTTTGATATAGTCCCATTTATTTATTTTTGCTTTTACTTCCCTTGTCTTTGAGGTCCAGTTCATAAAGTCTGAACTGAACCCAAGGTCTGTAAGTTTAGTACTGATGCTTTCTTTTATGCAATTTATTGTTTCGGGTCTTATGTGGAGGTCTTTAATCCACTTTGAGTTAATTTGGGTATATGATGTCAGTTCACAGTCTAAATTCCCTGAATGCAAATCCTTGTACCAGCTATATCAGAGACATCTGGGAAGTTTAATAATAAATAATTCCTGGGCTCCACTTTGGACAGTTTGTTTTCGTGTATGTAGAATAAAAATCATAAATCAGCATTTTAAAAGCACCTCCAGGGGTTGTGATTTTGACAAGCAGTCATACTGGGAATAATTGCTCTAGTCTGGCACTCCTCCATGAACTTTAACTAGCTGTGATTTTTATCTATATTTACTCATTTTATCTATATTTCTCCTTAACAAGGATATACATGGAAAGAATATAAAATGTTTTGCTGAAATACAGATATACTTGATGTAATTAATTATTTTTATAAGTATTGATTGGTTTGTTTACTTGTTTCTGCACATGTCCCAAAAGTATTAAAGGCAGCTGATCAGCTATGGCCTATATAACAAAACAAAACAAAACAAAACAAAACAAAACAAAACCAAAAAACAAACACCAAAAAAAATAAAAATGTTGATTTGAAATAAAATGGCACATAGAATAGTGTATTGTGTTTTGTAGGCATTAAAAAAATGAGACAAATAAATAAATAAGCAGTTCATGGTATCCTTTGCAGTCATTGCTTTAATTTCTAAATGAGTTTTTGCTGAACATTGATACCAAATTTGCTGGTCTATGTTCCTGGAAATCAAAACTTTCTTCCCTCTAAATCTCTATTTCTCTTGTAAAATTGGTACAACATTTCCTCTCTCTCACCTTTTGGAGTGTTTTTCATTCTTCATGACTTCTCAGATCACTGATGGTGTAAGTTCTTTAAGTGCCCTGAAGGTAATTCATCTGGATTTAAGAACTGGATTCTTAAAAGTTGAGCAGAACATTATTTCTCTTTAATGCTGGACTTCAGTTCTTTTCAATCACTATTTGTTAAATCCTTTCTGTTTTAGAGATTGTTCTCCCTGGCGAGGTGGTTTAGAAAATATGACTTCAATTGCATGGTTTTTCTTTGTTGAGAACTGTCTTACCTAAGCAGTGATTGTACTTCATCTTCACTTAGTTTTATCATCAGCGACCAAGGAAAAGAAATCCCAAACAGAACAAACCCCTCCCTCCAATTAAAAACAAAAAAATCTTGTTCACAATCCTCATCTCATTCTTGGCCAGTTTAAAACAAAATTTTTTTTTTCAATTACAGTTGATGTACAATGTTATATTAGTTTCAGGTGTACATTATAATGAACCACCCCCCTAAGCTGAGTAACATTCCTGGCCAGTTGAGATGACACTATTTTTCCAGGTTTGTGGCTCTAACTTATTTCCTAATTACGGTATAGATGGGGTTTTCCCACAGTGATATAATTGATATTTGGGCCAGACAATTCTTTGTTATTTGTCTATCCTATGCATTACATATTGTTTTTGAAGCATCTATGGCCTTAACTCAGTGGATATTAGTAGCAGTACATCTTCTAAGTTGTGAAAACCAAAAATGTCTGTAGAACATTGCTAAATGTCTCCTGAGGGTCAAAGTTGTTCCCTGTTAAAAACCACTGCAATAGATGTTACAAAAAATAAACAAACAAAACCTGAACCCAGCTGCAGATGTGTTGAGCTATTTGTTTCTTCTTCATAACTCCATAGTTAGTTTATTATTTTTTAGATTATTGTTTCATCTTTAAAAATGACAGCGGCTATTTTTAGTTTAAGATGGAAAAGTTACAATACATATTCCACCACTGTTCTGTATGGTAACCATTGCAGACTTAGCTAGTTGGTTATGTTTTATTTTTCTTTCTTCTTCTTTTTAAATTACTGAGCTGCATGCTCCCTCATAGTCTATCTCATTAAAATCAGGCAGTTATTACCCATTGATTGGAGTTATAGTATGAAATAGAGTCCTTTCACCATTCCTTTATTTTAGAGTTTCTTGTAGAACATCTGTGACTTCTCTCTGAACTCTCTGGAAATTTGTTTCCTAAACAGGGCATGTTTTTTCTTTACTATTAAGTTTATTGGGGTGGCATTGGATAGTGCACGTTTGACTATACCTAATATTTCATATTTATCGTCATACATCGCAAGATTAGAGGGTTACTTTCTCCAATACTACTGTCACGTCTATCCGTTTTTTTCTTGTTGATCAGAATCAAGTCCACAGTAACAATCCTAGTTTATGAGAACTGAAGTAGCCGAAATATATCGGACTCTTTTTTCATCTAACATACGGATAAAGATAAAAAGTGTTAAAAATATATAGTGCTGACAAGGATGGAGTGAAATACATTTTTGTGACTAATACAACCTCTTTGAGACAAATTGTCAATATCTATCAAATTTCCAAAATATATATTCCCTTTGATCCAGTAATTTTTGTATATATGTTTATTATATTCATATATGTATATTAAATATACACATGTGTATAATTTAGATATACACACATACATAAATATATCTTCTTTGAAGAGCATACAAAAAAAGATAATGACATGTATTGTAAATAATAAAAAACACCCACTAAGGAAGAGAGGATAGATAGGGAGAGCACAGAGGATTTTTAGAGAAGTATAACAACTCTGTATGATACTGTAACGGTGGATACATGTTATTATACATTTGTCCAAGCCTGTAGAATGTACAACCACAAGTAGAGGTCCTCAGACTTTTTAAACTGGGGGCCAGTTCACTGTCCCTCAGATCTTTGGAGGGCCAGACTGCAGGCCCGGGACGAGTTGGCTGCTAAGCAGGACAGGCAGCGCGGCAAAAACACCCGGCGGGCTGGATAAATGTTTTCAGCAGGCCACATGTAGCCCATGGGCCGTAGTTTGAGGATGGCTGAATGGACTTTGGATGATAATTACCTGTCAATGTAGGTTCATTGGTTATAACAAATGTCCCACTCCGGTGGAGAATGTTGGTAATGAGGGAGGCTGTGCATGTGTGAGGGCAGGGAGATTATGGGAATCTCTATACCTTCTGCTCAGTTTTGCTGTGAACCTAAAAACTGGTCTAAAAAAGCTAAAAAAATGAAAAATGAACTTAGGTAAAGAGAGACTTTATTCAAAAAGATTATTATTAGAAAGTGGGGTAGGAAAGAGACTATTGTAATAGCAGAGGGGTCTATTGCAGTAGGCAGATGCTTTGTAAGATCTACAAGTGTCTCAAAAGTTAGACATAAAAGGGCTTTTCTTTTGTAGGGGGGAGTAACAAGGCTAGAAACAATTGGGTGTGAGGAAGTGGAATGAGCAAGGGTGGTGTGATCAGAGAATGTTTTACCTGAAAGTTAGCTTATTGTTGACAGGGGAAACTAAGGAGGGGTTTTCTGCTGGCTCAGGCTGGTGACAGGCCTAGGGGAAGGAGAGACACTTAACCAAAGTTTGGTTAACAAGCATTTTGTTCCAATCACTGGGAACAAAACAATTCAGATAGGAATGCTGGGATAACTCAACAGGTAGAGTGCTTGCCTTGCAATCGCAAGGTCCAGGGATCGAATCCTGGCCCCGATACATGCATAACCCATATGCTGAACTATGGTGCAACTGGTAACAACCAGGATGGTGGTGAAGGTTCTCATCTCCCATGTGGGAGGCCCCCAGTGAGGTTCTGCCCCATTTGGCTCCACATCCACCTGTGTGGAATGAAACTATGTCACAACTAATAGTCTACAACTGTGGAAACTTCTCTGGGCCCTCTCTGTTTCTCTCTCTCTCTCTCTCTCTCACCTTCTCTCAAACAATAAAATAAATCTTAAAAAAGAAACATATTTCAGCTAATCATTTGTGAGGTGTAGGATAGAAACTTTGAAGGGTTTGTGTCTGGCCTTGTCAGAAGTGAAGAAGAAGGCATCTTTGAGTCTTATCTAAGGCATTTGAGAAAAGGGTATTTCTTTGCAGCAACCCCTTTTCCAGAACACAAAAGAGTTGGGTGATTTCTTCAGTTGCCCTCTTCTCTGGGAACACAGGGCTCAAGTAAAACTGAACATTGCAGTTTGGAGTAGGAATGGGAACCACCTTATACAGAAAAAGTAAACACCACTTACTGTAACTGACAAATTCCCAAATAGTTTCAAATACACTTTTAACTTATGTGAAGTCCAAAATGA
Organism: Craseonycteris thonglongyai; assembly: GCA_004027555.1. Taxonomy (NCBI): domain Eukaryota; kingdom Metazoa; phylum Chordata; class Mammalia; order Chiroptera; family Craseonycteridae; genus Craseonycteris; species Craseonycteris thonglongyai. Next base: position 14,210 of record PVKE010017466.1, read on the forward strand.
ATGTCCCTGATTGGTGTGGGTCTTTCTCCAAATGTTCATTCAGAAACTCGGGATCCATATAGCTTGTGGTGCACCATCTTCAGCATGAGTCTCAAGGTTATTTTGCTCGTCCACATCAAATTAGCTTAAGGGACAAGAGCATGGAGGCTCCAGTGTTTGTGGATCAGGCCTGGAAATGGTACCTATCATTTCTTGTCATCATTTATTGGCTAAAACACAGTCACATAGTCACAACTAAGTGGGAGGAAAGCTGGGAGATGAGGCATAGCTGTGTACCCAAGAAGAAGAAATGGGTTTGGTGAACAGGTAGCCAACTTCTCAAACAATCTCTATGTTTACCATTTATGGTACACAATTAATGGTTAAATAATGGAACAACATTGTTTAATAACATTTCTCCTATAAAAGACAAATTTGTATGTCTTCATATAGAATGATCTCTAGAATATTTTAAATATAAAAAAAATAGCACAGAACAGTCTGTACATTGGGTTAGTGTCTGCCCACCTCCTCCCTCCAGAAAAGTTATTCACAAGTATCCTGTGACATGCATAGCATACTGCTGGAAGCATTCACAAGAAACTTGCATCAGTGATTGCATCTTGATTTACTGAGGATTAAATGTCTGTTCTTCCAAAACTGTTCCTGTTTTCTCCTAAGAATTACTAGGCGTATTCTCCATTATGATTGTTGTTTTTTTATACCCATTAATCAGCTATTGCCTTCACATTCATTTGCATTAATATCTGGATACTCTCCAGGTTTGTAGTAGAAAAAGGTTATATACTTAATCATGTTATAAGTATTTTGCCAAATATTTTTCAGTCTTTGCAAGATCCTCCCTAATAAGTAGTATCAAAATGTTGGACTTGCCAAAGGACAAAATATAGATACTTAAATCCTATTCTTTGGCATGAAATAGATTCTTACTGCTCAGCTTCCAATTCACTCCTTATCACATTACCTTGTTTTATTTTCACTATATTATTTATTGCTATCTGATATTTTTAAAATCATCTGCCTAATAGAGCACAAGATACATGGTAAATGGATCTCTGTCTATTATACTCTAATAGTGTCCTGTGCCTAGGATATTATCTTGCCTCTGGTGGGAGCTCAATAGTAGTTTTGTGCATGTATGTATGAATCTCCAGAGCCAGTTGCTTACTTTATATTTACCTTCTTTCTTTTCTTAATTCACATCCACATTGTATTCCAGAATCTTCAGTTTCCTACTAAGGATTTCAAGGCACTTTGCCCACCACTTTACTATAGCAATGAGCACATTGTACTGCAAGTGCTAATTTTACAACATTACCTCAAAGGTCAGCTTCTTGAGGGAAGAGATCTCATCTGATTAATCAGTGTCTCACCAGTTCTTTGAACACAAGAAGTGAAGGAAGACACTGAATAAATTTCCCAGGTTTCTCTATAAAATTATAAAAACATGGTGATTCTTTTAATTGTTTGAAAGACAGTGCTACCTGTTGACTTCTTATTTGGCATTAAATAAAGGAGTAAAAAAGATACTCTTCAGGACTATAGAAATAGTTAAGCAGCTTATGATAAGCAATCAAACCAGAGAGAAAGAAAAACTTCATAAAAACCAAAAAGTAGAATTTTCATTTTTTTCTTTTTAATAAGATTTCTATTGTTTTTGACATAGATAGAGACAGAGAGAAGGGGGAGGGCCCACAGCAGTCTCCATAGTTGTGTGTCATCAGTTTTTCTACATAGTTTTGTTCCACTCAGGTGGGTAGGGCTGCGCATGGGGCAGGAACTGGGCTGGGAGGCATGCCCCCTTGAGCCAGGGGCTGAACCAGGGAGTAAGAACTGAACTGGGGGCCTCCTGCATGGGAAGCACACCCCAGTTCAGCATACGGGTCTGCAAGGGCCAGCAGGGGCCCTTGGCTGCAAAGCGATTACTCAACCTGTTGAGCCATCCTGGCTTCCCAAAAATGGAATTAAAATGAAGTTTGTTTAATCTTATTCCCATTTGACCCCAGAATCCTCACTGGCAGGTCTGTGGCTGCAGCGTTTACCCCGAGATAACTTGAGGTTTATGGTACTAATCTTTCTTCAAATTTATTTAATACTGATCATATATATTTATGTTACATTAGAAATAGAGGCAAGTTCTGTTTAGAAATAACAGATTTTATATTTTGCTTTCACATCGAAAGCCAGTCAGATTTGCTTCAGTCTCAAAGAGCATGCTTATGTAAAGTTAAAGGATTGTGGCAAGGAAGCTGCACTTTTTTTCTGCATGAGAAAAGATTAATCAAGAAGAGGGAGGCTAGTGCACAGTTTGAATCTAGGAAGAACATGGACACTATTTAGTGGAAAAACTTTTGAATAAGCAACGAAACATCCCTGTAATGAAAATGCATAGTGAGTGCCTGGTTGGAGTCCTCTGTACCCTCAGTATAGCAAAATGGGAAGAAAAGGTAAATTCAGTTCTTCAGCTGAAGGGGAAGATGCCCATTCAAGGTGTAACTTGGGAAGGATTTGTAAAGCTTTGGTAAAAAACCAGAGGGTTCCTACTGACGGAGAAGGAAGATGTTTTGAGCCTTTAGTCTGATCTCAGTTCATTTGCCTAGTTGAGGAAGGTCAACTCAAACAACAAAAACAAAACAAATGAACAAAACAAACAACCAAAACCCCCCAGCATTTCTTGGAGAAAATGAACTCTGAGTTTCTTTAAGCACAGCTTATCTACCTTTGACCCGCAGGGTTTAAAGTTGTTTCCAAAGAATTTTATTGGTGCAGCAGAATAATTACAGGGTTAGCCATTATTTTCTGGATTTGCAGCATTCCTGAGAATCATAGAATATCAGTTAATTTTGTTTTATTTCACTTACATTTTAATTTTACTCAGTTAAGACAACAGGGTGAAGTTGATTTTGAAACTCTTCGTAACTATAAAAAGACTACGTTAATGTTAGTAGTTATTATAATTATGGTTAAGTACTATTTTTCTGCAGGTGAACTTGGGGAAAGGAGTAGGGAGGCTGGAGAAACAAAGCTCATTTTTAAATGGAATTCACTGGCTTATCTCAGTCTCATGCCTGACTAGAGAACATGGTTGGTTTCTGGATCAGTGGAGACTGACCCTAGGATTAACACTGAAGTGATTCCCACAGAGCCTGGAGACTGGAAGCTGTCACAACACCATAAATGACATCCAGGTTGTTGGATCCATTTCAAAGAGACTCAGTGGGACAGAGAATTATTAATATATTTATCACCACAGGTATTAGTTATATGTCACTAATGAGAAACTACTGTGGAGTGTTCTTTTTATTCTTTTATTTATTTAACCATATATTGTTTATTAAAAAATTACCTGTGCTCCTGTGTTTTTGTTCATAGGTTGGAACTTTTATTTTTTATGGGGACCCTGAGAAGAAAGAGTCATTTTTTAAAAATTGTTTTTTGACAGAAAGAGAGACAGAGAGAGACAGAGAGAGACAGAAAGAAGGGGGAGGGCCCAGAGCAGTCTCCATAGTTGACAGCATTAGTTTTCTATATAGTTTCACTCCACAGGTGGGTGCAGGGCTACACAGGGCAGGAACTGGGCCAGGAGCCTCCTGCATAGGCCCTGGCAAGAACTCAACTGGGGGCACATCCCAGTTCAGCATATGGGTCCTCCTGGGCCGCAGCCAGGATTCTATCTTCAGTCTCCAGGCTCAAAGCGAGCGCTTAACTCACTGAGCCATCCCAGCTTCCCTAGATTTATTTGTGTGAACCATGAGAAGGAATTTATAAGCTGAGATGGACTCCCCATGGTCCACTAAAGGCCCCAATTTTTTTTTTAAGATTTATTTTTTATTGTTTGACAGGGAGAGACAGAGAGAGACAGAGAGAGACAGAGAGACAAAGAAAGGGGAGGACCCAGAGCAGTCTCCATAATTGTACATCATCGGTTTTTGACATAATTTCATTCCACACAGGTAGGTGCAGGGTACATCCAGGAGGGGACCAAACCAGGGGCCTCCCACGGGCTGGGGCTCGATCCTCTGACCCTGCAGCCACAAAGTGAGTGCTTAACCTGCTGTGCCATTCTGGCATCCCCTCCAAATTTTATAAATAATAAGAGCCTCGTGGGCATTTGCTGATGGGAGCTCCTCATGTACTCAGTCTACCTGGGAGAACTTCACACTGAACTCTCAGCTTAGCTTCCTGCAGTGGGTCCCGTTTCTTTATGCCATCTGAGTCACCCCCTAGAGGAAAACCCTGGTTTTGTCTTTATACGAACAGACTGAGACTCACCTTGTCCTATCAGAACTACACAATTTGGATACCTCATTTATGTAAAATGGACCCTATTGAGCACCTGGATGGGAAGTTTCACTTTATGAAAGGCTGTAAAACGGTACAATTTTGGAAAATGGTTTGACAGTCTCTTTAAAAACCAAACATATAACTAACATATGAGTCAGCAATTCCAGTTTTGGATCTTTAGTCCAAAGAACTGATTTCTATATAAAGACCTGTATGTGAATGCTTATAGCACCAATTGATTAAAACATTAAAACATGTAAAAATTGTGGTGAAATACACATAGCATAAAATTTATCATCTGTAATACTGTGATTTATAGAAATATTTATGTGGTCATTCTGATGACCAAATGTGTATTTCTTACATATATTAGCTCTTCATCCATAATTCCTGGCGCATGGCTCTCTGAATTCTTGAAATTTCCTACTGGATTTTGTGAGTGATAAAAAGGTGTCTTTTGTTGTGTTAATAAAGTGACTTATGGACAGCACCAAAAATGGGAGCTGTTTGCTAGAAGAACCAACCATGTGATTAGAGGGTTGGAATTTTCAGTTCCAGGCATTCCCCCTTCCCCCAACCTCTGAGAAGGGGGAAGGGGTTGGAGGGTTGAACCAGTTGCCAATGTCCAATGATTTAATCAGTCATGATTATGTAATGAAGTTTTCATAAAAGTCCCAAAAGACTAGGTTATGAGAGCTTCTGGGTTGGTGAACACATCAAGATGTGGGGAGAGTGGTGGAAGCTCTACGCCCTTTCTTCATACTTCGCCTCTCTTCCATCTGGCTTTTCCTGAGTTATATCCTTTTACAGTAAACCAGCAGTCCATGTTTCTCTGAGTTCCGTGAGCCATTCTAGCAAATTAATTGAACTCAATCAGGAGGATGGGAGACCCTCTGATTTATAGCCCATCAGTCAAAAGCGATAGGTAACCATCGGGACTTGCATTGGCACTCTGCGTTGGGGTGTGGGAGTCATTGGAACTTCCAATGTGTAGCCAGTTGATCAGAAGCACAGGTAGCCTGTGTTTGTGGCTGGTGTTGGAAACGTGTGTGTGTATGTGATAGGGGCCAGGGGAGTCTTGTAGGAAGTAAACACTTAACACATGGAATCTGATGCTAACTCCAGGTAGATAGTGTTAGAACTGAGTTGAATTCTCAGACACCCTGAGAATTGTTTGTTAAGGTGGGAGGAAACCACCCCCCACACTTTGGAATTGGCCTAGGAATTCATTTTACCATCTTTACCATATTTAAGTGTGCAGTTCAGTAGTACCGGTAAGTGCATACATTTTGTGCAACCAACCTTCAGAACTCTTCTCATCTTGCAAAACTGAAACCCTGTACTTACGAAGTAGTAATACTCCACTTCCCTTCCAGCCTCTGGCAACCACCATTCTATTTTCTGTCTTTGTGAATCTGACTGCTGGAGATACTTCCTCTAAGTGGAATCACGCAGTGTTTTTCTTTTTGTGACTGACTTATTTTACTTAGCATAATGTCCTCAAGGTTTATCCATGTTGTAAAAGGAATTTATCTCTTTTTAAGGGTGAATAACATTCCATTTTATGTATGTGCTACATTTAGTTTATTCATTCATCTGTTGATACAAACGAAGCCATTTTTACCTCTTGGCTATTGTGAATAATGCTGCTTTGAACAAGGCTGTACAGATATCTCTGTGACATCCAGAGGTAGAATTGGGAGATCATATGGTAATTCTATTTATAATTTTTTGAGGAACTGCCATATGTTTTCCATAGCAACTTAAGCATTTTACATTCCCACCAATAATATAGAGTTCCAATTTCTCCACATCCTCACTAATATTTATTTTCTGTTTTTTTTAATTTATTTTTTAACTAGGAGTCATCCTTATAATTTTGATTTTCATTTTCCTAATAACTAGTGATGTTGAGCATCTTTTCATGTGTTTGTTGGCCATCTGCATATCATTTTTGGATAAATATTCAAATCTTTTATCCATTTTTTAAACAAAGTTTTTTTGGTTGTTTAGGTGTAGGAGTTCTTTTTTTCTGAATATTAACCTCTTATCAGATGTATGTTTTGCCAATATTTTCTCCCATTTTGTAGGTTGTCTTTTTATTCTCTTAATTGTGTCCCATATAGACAAAAGTTTTTGTTTTGATATAGTACAATTTATCTATTTTTACTTCTGTTACCCGTGCCTTTAGTATAATATCATTGCCAAATCCAGTGTCATGCAGCTTTCCCCCTATGATTTCTTCTATGTGTTTTATAATTTTTAGCTCTTACATTTTGGTCTTTTGCCTGTTTTGAGTTACATGAGGTTGTATATGGTTTAACCCATTTTCCATTTAGAAAAAAAAAAAGTACAGCTTACTGCCACATTCATTTTATTTTACATAAACACACTTTTTTTCGATCCTCGGTCCCCGGCGCTGCAAAGTGAGCACTTAACCCACTGAGCCATCCCGGCTTCCCTAATTGTTAAATTTAATGGGGTGACCTTGGTTGGTAACAATTAGATAGTTTCCCGATGTACAAGTCCACATCACATCACCCATGCATCGCATTATGTGCCCACCTCCCAGAATCAGGTCCCCCTCCACCACCATATATCTGGTGCCCACTCCCACCTCCCCCACAACTCTCCCTCCCCTCTTCTCCCCCTTGTCCAGTTAACCACCAAACTACTGAGTGATAAACACACTTTTTGAGGCTGAAGCAAATCTGATGGATTTTAATTGAAATTTAATGGATTTTAATCTGAAATTAAAATATAAAAACTGTTCTTGGAGTTTTTTCTAAACAGAACATGTCTCTATTCTTAATATAACAGAAATGTATATGATGATCAGTAGTTAATAATTTTTTCATGTCTAGGATTTGAAACTTTCAGTGATTGAGAAATACTATATTTTATAAATGGAAATACCACTACTAAAAACAGAATGCTATGAATGAAATGATGTCATGTGTTTCCAAAGACCATTGATATACTAGAGCAATGCAAAAATAATAATAAAAGCAAACTATTTCATGGCACACTGGGGATAAAGTTAGGACTGGAATTTGTTAGTTATCTCAGGATAAACACTACAGCTGCAAGTGCCGCTGACTAGTATTCTCAGGGCAAATGGGAAATGGTTTAAGGTTTTATTATTTTTTTTCTTTTTTAACAAAAAAGGAAAAAGACAAAAGAGGATGTCAGTAAAAAAATATGTCAATACAGCATTAATAGTTATTTTTCGACAAAGTAGATTCAAAGAAAGCTATAAAATATATATTGCACCAATAGGACAGGTCAATGGAAATACATTACATTTTCCAACAATAAAAGTAAAAAATGCCAGTGTGAAATAACTTAATTAAAAATTATTTTTTGGGTTGGTTGAGGGTCCTCGCTCAGAGAAACACAACTAAACTGCCAACTTAGCTTGATTTCAGATAAAGAGACAGTGAATGACAAAGGCTATGACAGTTAATATGCATGGAAATCAATCAGGGATAATTTCACTATTGATTTTGTTTATTTTTAACTTTTTCAGGTATCTGTGTATTTGTTTAATGTAATAGACTGAACCACATAACACTGCTGACATTTGGTCATTTAATAAAATCTACAAAACGGCGTGTCAAATGATCAGCCAATTCTTTTGTATGTGGGCATCCAGGTCTCCCAACACCATTTGTTGAAGTTCCCTTTATTTCTTAAAAGGCATTGTTTGTCTGGGTAACCTACATGACATTAAAATATGAAACCTTTACATGCATTAAAATCTATGGACCCATAAGAATCATGGTGATTCAATTGTAAGAAAAGTGAGTTTCTTCGGAGGAGAACAAGACTGTGGCTAGCCTGTGAGGCAAAAGTACTAAGTAGGAAATAAAACCTGTAAAGGTCAATCTTTACGTAAAAGCAGCTTTGAAAGTATTACCAGTGACAGCAGCCTCTCTCTCTCTTTCACATATCATCTCTATACATTAAAAGTACTACACATGTCATCCAAGAAAGAGTAACCTATCAGCCAAATGCAGACAATAAAAAAATACATCTAAAATTTAGATTAATTAAGTATTTAGGTTCTAAATACTTAATTACCATTAAGAACCTCTTTGATTTTGAAACCCAGTGAAACACATCAGATTAATGTTGGTATAATTTGGTCTGGTTATAATACCAGGTGCATCATATTCATTGAGTCATTTTAATCTGTTAATTAAACGGATATCTACTTATAGCTTCTTTTAAAAATTGTAATGAACTTTTGTTCTGGGACTGAATCTAGGATTAAGATTCATTCTGTTTTTAATCCTGTTTATTTCCACAACATCAACTGTACCTGTACCATAACTGATGTCTATAATAGAAAAATTATGTTTAGAATACCATTCAATAAAATCAAATATATCATGTAGTTTTTAGGAACATTTGTTTTTAAAATTTTTAATAGAAGTCCTGATACTCTAAAGATTAAACATCAGTTTTGTCGACATTTTATCATTCCTGAAAACAGCTAGATAAAAGGTTTTAGAATGGACCACAGCAAATACAAACAGATGCAAAGAGAAAACATGACTCAAAATACCAGTGATCAGAAATCTATAAGTCTGCTTAGTAGACTAGGAAGTTAATAGCTGTTATAGTATGCTAAAACTTCATGAAATTAAAATAAATGCTGAGAAGCTGGGATGGCTCAGTGGGTTGAGCACTTGCTTTGCAGCCCCAGGGACCAAGGATCGAATCCCGGCCCTGGCCCATGTGGATCCATGTGCTGTACTGGGGTGTGCCCCCAGTTCAGTTCTTGCCGGGACCTATGTGGGAGGCTCCCGGCCCAGTTCCTGCCCTGCGCAGCCCTGCTTCCACCTGTGGAGTGAAACTATATGGAAAACTAATGCTGTCAACTATGGAGACTGCTCTGGGCCCTCCCCCTTTTCTCTGTCTCTCTCTGTCTGTCTCTCTGTCTGTCAAAAATAATTAAAAAAAAAATCTTAATAAAAAAGAATGAATGCTCTCAGCAGCCACAATAAAGTTCTGGTCACTTTAAGTTCCTCTAACATAGATATAGGATCAATAGCACAGACAAATTTTAGTCAAGTAAAAGGAGCTTAAGTGTAGAAAATATATGATCAACCCAGTTTCCTCTTTCCTGCACCACAGGGCATAGTTACATGCCATCTGGTGATTATTAGGCGAGAAAGCTGCCATCTGCCACTTCTGCTAATACATGGGAGAGGGCTAGCTCTCCCCATCCTGTAAGCCTAGGAGATTTTCTTATGGCTGTTTACATGCCCCATGGCTCCAATTGGGGAGTTAGAATTAATAGTTGTGTGCCTTTGTGTGCAGGTGACTGTGTGTGTGCAAATGTGTGTGCGTCCAACATACTCAGCACCAAAGGGAGACATCCCTCTCTTAAAACCTTAAATGGCATAGGAATCTGTGTTTGGCCAAGTTAACTCATTCCACAGCAAGCCTCTTCTATCCTGACTGACTCAAAGCCAAGACACTATTAAATACCACCTAAACTGGAGAGATAAAATTGGATTGTAGCCATAAATATAGATTACAAAGTAGACACAAATAGAATCTAAGGTGTGAAAAGGACCCTGCTAGTCCTTCTGTTCTATATTCTATGGAAAGACAGACCTAAGTCATCCTCACATAAGTCTTTCCATAGATTCTCAGAAGAATTTTAAAGGTGCATTTTCTTATATTCAATTCAGAAGTTACTTAGACTTGAAAAAGAAAGAAGAAAAAATAAAATTATTTCAAAAGGCCTTAATTAAGATTCAAATTTGAACTATTATATTTCTAGAGCTTAATGAGGTAGAAATAGATAAAAACAGGAAATATAAACAGACATATGTTCTTCTACAACTTATGTCAGGCCTGTCAGTTTCTCAAACTTTCACACATAATAGCTGTATCACATATTTATTGAATGAATGAATAGAATGAATTTCTCCTCTCTATAGGATGGGACCAATTGACTGCACCTGATGATTCAATCTCATCCACAGAAATCTCAGAGTTTAAAGAAGTAAAAAATAAAAATTTAAAATTCTCTAAATGACCTAAAGCATGACTCTATTCTTAAAACATTACTATAGCAACCTTGATATGGTACAAAAATCACAGGAATCTGATCCTGGATTCCTAGGTTCTAGTTTCAATTATTAAAATAATTATAAAGTTAAGAGCAAATTACTTAGCCTCTCTGTGCATCAATTTCCTCTTCCATCAAAAAATCATTCTGCTTATCCCAACCCATCTCACAGAGCTGCCAGAAAAATTTCTAAGTCACTGATTGGGAATGGAGTCACATGGGTAAACACAAATATTAAGGGATTATCAGGAAGTTGTGCAGAGGAAGTTACTAAACAAAATAAGCTCATCCTAGGCAACATTGATCGATTGATTGATTGCATAAAATGGCACAGAACTTCTGCTTCCAACCAAGAGGAAGCAATGAGGCCTCGATTTACACTATTGCCTGAATAACTCTAAAGCTGGACAAATTGTATGCAACAACTGTCAAGGCATTTGGATATCAGAAAACAAACAAATAAAAAGTGATCCCAAAGAGTCAGAAAACACATGGTAAGACCTACAATTGTCCCATCTTACTGCCTAGAGAAAGTTTCTAGGCCAAGGCACAGGAAGGAGAATATCACTCAGAGCCCAGAGGTGTTCCTGAACAAGATATTAGCAAACAGAATTCAGCAATATTTAGAAAGACTTACACATCATGACCAATTTTTTTTAAGGGATGCAAAAACTTTTTAATTGTTTGAAAATTAATTAATAAAACCTATCATATTAGCGAACTATAGAAAAACAAATCACATGACCATATCAATCAATATAAAATAAAAGCATTGACAAAATTCAACTCCCATTCATGATTAAAACTCTTTTTCAGAAAAAATACTTGTAAGAATAGGAAGAACCACCTCAACTTTATAAAAAACATCTACAGAAAACCATTACCTAATATACTTAATGGTGAAAAATCTCTGCTTTCCCCAGTCTGGGAACAAGGTACAGTAAGGATGTCAGCTCATGCTACTCTTATTGAATATAGTGTTGAAAGATCTAACCTGTGCAATAAGCCAAAAAGGAAATACAGGTTTATGTATCAGAAGAAAAGATCTATAACTGTTCCTATTTTCAGTTGACATGATTTTGTATAAAGAATATCTCAGGGAATCTATTAAAGACAAACAACAACAAAAATCTCATAGAACTTACAAGTCAGATCAGCAAAGTCACATGATACACATACAAAAATCAATTTATTTCTAGAATCTTATGGGACTGCATAGCTGAAACAACATTGAAAGAAAACAACAAAGTTGGAGGGTTCACACTTCCTGATTTTAAAACTTATCACAAAGGTTCAGTAGTCAAAACAATGTGGCACTAATGATTTGCAGGTGATTTTAAAAACTGATTAAAAAAAAAAGTGGTAAGATGTTTGCCAACAAAATGCCCGATATCCTACCAATTGGAGATTGGATTAACATTTATATCTGTGAAGACAAGGTGGTAATATCTGAATTGCTTTAAAGGGTGAATGGGAATCTGACAGATGGAAAAAGGAAAGAGAATAGTAGAGCAAGGGAACAAAATGATCACATGGCATAGACTTGTGGAAGACCATGGTTGGTTTGCAAAATCATGGTGGTCAGATCACAGCACTATATTAATACATATTCCCATTGGTTCAGGGCTAAAGCCCATGAAAGGTGCAAATTAATCTTATTTAATAATCCATTTTATATTCTATATGAGTTTTCTATTGTTGCTCTAACAAACCACTACAAACGTTGAGGCTTACAACAACATAAAACTTAATTTATAGTTTTGAAGGTCAGAAATTCAAGACAGAAGAGCTGTGTTTCTTCTAGTAGAAATTCCTCCCACCCCTATTTTTTAAAACCTTCTCCAGCTTCTATAGGCTGCCAGCATTCTTTGGCTCATGACCCCTTCTCTTTCACCTCATTCTGATCTCTCTTTCCATCATCTTATTTCCTCTCATTCTGACCCACCTGCCTCTTTATAAGGACACTTGTAATTACATTAAGCACACCTAGGCAAGGCAGGATACTATGGTTTTTAACATAATCATCTGCAAAATTCCTTTTGCTATGTAAGGTAATATACTCATAGATTTGGGGGATTAGAATGCAAACACCTTTGGGGCTCCATTATTCTATTTCCTACAGATAATATAGGAGCTAAATATCTTAGGTCTCAAAAGATAAAGTCTGAATGAATTTGTTTATATAAAGAGCGTGCAACCAAATGCTATCTTTCTTGCTCTTTAAAATAGTTGATTTTGTGCAATTCATTACATCATCACCCCTTTATCAGTCAGTATCATGAGCTATGATTCAAAATAATCCCAAATTGGTCAGTTTCTTCAATAATGAGATCCTGTGACACCAATCATTGCTATGTCATGAAGTATTTAATGATTAGTGCTGCCTTCTTTCCTTTTACCTCCAAACTTTTGAAAAGAGTGATCAACATTCACTATCTCCATTTCCTTCCTTCCTTCCTTTTTTCCTTCCTTCCTTCCTTCCTCCCTTCCTTTTTTATTGTTTGAGAGAAGGTGAGAGAAAGAGAGAAGTGGGAGGGCCCAGAGCAGTCTCCATAGTTGTACATCATTGGTTGTGACATGGTTTCATTCTACACAGGTGGACGTGGGGCTGTGAGGGGTGGGAACAGAACTGGGGGTATCTCACATGGGAGGCGAGAATCTTTGTCACTAAGCCATTCTGGAGGTTACCAGTTGCACTGCAGTTCAGCATATGGGTTTGCACAGGCTGGGGCCGGGTATTGAACCCTGTACCTTGCGATTGTGAAGCAAATTCTCAGCTGCTGATCTATCCCAGCATCCTACCATCTCCATTTTCTTGGTTCCCATTCACACTTCCACCCAGGTAAATCTGGCACCTCTGGGCTTCAGTTTCCTCACCTGCTCTAGGTTTCTTATTATTGAGATATTCCTCTCCAGCTTTAAACTCTGTGAGTCCAGTCTACTTCTTATTCTTGGTCATATAGCTTCAGGAGTGGGCTGCTTCCCCTGATGTCTCTTGGCCCCTACTCAATTATATTTCTCCTAGGATCTCAAGTCAAGCTGTCAGTATAATCAGTGTGTTGTGACAAGCCTCACTTCAGAATTCAGCAAAAACATTGTTTGGCATTGTAGAACTCCATTAAGAAACAATTTAAGCTGGGAATAAAGGCTGCGCCTGCATCCCTGAGTGGCTTCTCTCCCCATGCTGGGCCACATACTAATGTCCTTCTGGCTGGATGCTGCTCTACAAGAAAGCAAGACTATCACCATCTTGGGAAGGTAGGAGATAGAAACCCCAGCACAGCTGTGCTCAAAGCAGCCTGGCATCTGGGATCTGTTACTAACAGTTTTCACTTTTAGTTATGTATTTATTTTTCATATAATCAGCTATCTCTTTTGGGCTGAAGACAGACAACACATCTAACCAGGGAAAGAGAACAGTTTTCCTTTGAGAAGAGTTCAGCATCCTATTAAATATTTTAAGTTACTTTATAAAATATTTCAAGCCTGGATTTTCTGTAATTGAGTTTGTAATAATCTCTGAAGAAGATCTGACAATGGTTGATTAGGTTCTAAAAGCTTTTCCCAATTATCTTCAGAAAGACCTGATTATCTTCCTGCTTCTGGGGGAAGGGGTCTATTGGGGAATGCTTCTAAAACAAAGTGTGAGTGGGGAAGGGTTGCCTCAAGTCTTGTGACAACTTTTGCAGGAAATGTGGGAAGTTGGCTTTATGTAGGAAAGAATTTAAATGTGAACTAATATAGATAGAGTTTAAAGTAAAAGTAAGTTCATTTAGCACAGAGTAAATAAGAAAACAAAAGCCACCCGTAGACAGAGTGGTGGTCTCTAATTGCTAGTGGAAGAAAGATTCCTGATCCCTTAGACTAGAGTTTTTTTTAAGATTTATTTTATTGTTTTTGACAGAGAGACAGAGGCAGAGGCAGAGACAGAGACAGAAAGAATGGGGAGGGGCCCAGAACAGCCTTCCTAGTTGTGCATTCTCAGTTTTTGACATAGTTTCATTTCACACAGGTGGGCGGGTGCTGCACAGGGTGGGAACAGGGCCAGGGCCCTCCTGCATGGGAGGTGCATCTTTGTGAGCTGGTGGCCCAATGCTGGGAGGAGGGGCTCCCACATGGGAAGCTCACTCTGGCAAGAGCCGAGCTGGGGGCCACACCCCAGTTCAGCATGTGAGTCCACATGGGCTGGGGCCAGGATTTGATCCTTGGACCCAGGAAATGCAAGGCGAGCACTTAACCCCCTGAGCCATCCTGGCACCCCCTGGACTAGGGTTTATATGTGTTTTTGCTTCCATGAAAAATTTGTTGGTATGGAGGGAGCAAAGGAGGATAAAAGAATAATGGTAAGTTTATTTTTAACTTCAGTAAAATGTAAAAAGAATAGAGGCAGGGTTGTCTTTAACTCTTATAAAGCATAACCTGTATTTACTTTCCGAGGGCTGAACTACAGGAATGGTCCTAATGGAATCTCTAGTCTTCTGGAGAGATTGCTGTGTATCATTGAATAATGTCTGCCTGATTCTGTGTCTTGGAGCACATAGGCAGCAGGCTTGGAATCCCACCTATTAGTTCCTTCTCCTGCAAAAATAATCCTCATGCCCCTTTCCTATATTACAACTTTATTTCTTTGTTCTTTCAATTTATTTACTGATCCCTCACCATGTGCTAGGGTCTATGCTGGGTAGAAATATAGACATGAATTAGACATGGTTTGGTTTTTAGGGGGCTTGTGGCCTAGTGGGATAGATAGATAGTAAATATATGCAAACCAAATGTCACAAAATGTCATAGGTGCCACTAAAATGGGTAAAATGGGGATAAATCCATGATTTTATTACCAGGAAGTGGGGGAGCATCACTTGATCTCATTGCAAATTCTTGCCCAGAGTCACAGACCTATGAATTAAACAACATTGGGAAGAAGGCCTGGCATTTTTCATATGTTGGTTCAGCAACCCCCTAAATATTAATATTTATGGAGTATGCACCTTAAGCCAAGAAATCCTGGATGGTCAGAAATTTATTTGACTGAATGATCAAATAAAAAGGAAGATTGATTACTGGAGACTTGAAGAAGAAGAAAATTTTTTTGGCAAAAAAAAAAAAAAAAATTAGGGAACAGGGAAATAAAGAGGTAGTGAAAACTCAAGGGAGCCTACTTTAATATTAAATATTTACCTGGTGAGAACTGAAACTTTTTTCATCCTATGGTCAGGCTTATCACATTTGCAATGGTAACTCCATAAATGTAAAAGTATGAGGTTTCTTTTGTGGCCTTTTTTGCAGTGGTAAAAACAGAATGTGTGACTTAAAAAAATAATCTAGGCTTTATAAATTTATGGAGAAAAGCTTAATCTCTCAAGTGATTTCTGTAGCTCTTGATTAAAAAAATATATATATATATATGTATTATTTTCTTTAATAGTCATTTCAAACCAAAGCAGCACTGGATGATTTATTTAATAAGGAAAAAATAATAACTCAGCAATATGGGCAAAGAATAGGAATAGGCAGTTCATGGGGAAAAAAATATGAATGGAATATATAAATATAAACATACTCATTACCTATAAGGATATGCAAATCAAAACAAGGAGATACCTTCCTGATTGCCAACATTTAGACGTTTTAAAATATCCAGTGTTGGGGAGAAAAGAAACCTCAAACTGAGAGAAAAATGGGCACAACCATTTGGAATGCTGTCTATCAAAACTGAAAATGTACCCATATCCTTTGACCTAGTAATTCCACATCTAGAAATTTATTGTTAGATAAGTGTTCAAAGAAGTTATGAACAAAGAAGCCGGGGCACCAGTTGTATGCGGGGAGAAACAGGGAGTGGGGTCCCTCCTGACTGCAGGGCCCTATGCTGGGGTCTGGGGAGGCTACGGTGAGACTGTGTCTCAGCTTTTCCAATGCTGCTGATAGCAACACCAAAATATATCTATCTACTAGAGATTGATTAAGTAAATTATGAGTGATCCATGTGGTGGAATATTATGTCTACTATTAAAGAGAAAGACGACTGAAAGAATCCAGAAAAATATGACCTCACTTATAGGTGGAATATAAAACCGAAAGTTACAAAGACACAGAGACCTATGGACACACTCAATAACTTGGTGATTGC
>PVKE010017467.1:0-30721 GCA_004027555.1 Craseonycteris thonglongyai
GACCAAAATTGGCCTGGTGATCAACCGGTCGACTGTGATCGACTTGTTGGCCACCCATGCTGTAATGTATCATTTAAAGCTGATATTTTCTCATTTATTTTCTGTTTGGGTGATCTGTCCACGGCTGTCAATGGGGTGTTTAAGTCCCCTACTATAATTGTTTTTGTCAGTTTCTCCTTTTAGATCTGTTAGTTGCTTTGTGGATTTTGGGATGCTTCTTATTTGGGGGCATAAATATTAATAAGTGTCATATCTTCTTCTTGTATTATTCCCTTTATCATTATGAAATGTTCATCTTTGTCTCTTGTGTTTTTATCCTGAAGTCTGCTTCATCAGATATAAGTATGGCTACACCTGCTTTTCTCTGGATGCCAATTGCTTGCTGTATTTTTTCCACCCTTTCACTTTCAATCTGTGTTTGTCTTTGTGGTTAAGGTGTGTCTCTTGTAGGCAGCATAAGGTTGGTTTTGTTCTTTAATCCAATTTCCTGCTCTTTGTCTTTTTATTGGTGAGTTCAGTCTATTTCCCTTTAGGGTGATGATTGATATATGAGGATTTCCTATAGCCATTTTATCTTTTGTTTTCTGGTAGCTTTTTTTTTTTTTTTTTTTTTTTTTTTTTTTTTTTTTTTTTTTTTTTTTTTTTTTTTTTGTTTTTTTTTTTTTTTTTTTTTTTTTTTTTTTTTTTTTTTTTTTTTTTTTTTTTTTTTTTCTTTCCTTTTTTATTTCTATTGGTTATTTTAGTCTGATGGTGTTTATGACTGTTTTCTTTTCCTTTTTTGTTATGTGTCCCGGTTCTAAGTTCTTTTGTGTGGTTACCATGAACTTTACATAAAAGGAAGTTTCATATATGCAGTGGTTCCTTTTCTTAAGGATGTTTCTTACCTCCATTCTCTGTGGAACTTTAAACCTTTACTTCTTCTTTTATGTTTTTGTTGTTCCAGTTTATCCCTATTTATCTTTACGTTTTGTTTCAGGTCCATTCGCCTCCTTCAGTATTTCTTCAAATGCTGGCCTTGTCCTGGAGAATTCCTTCAGTTTCTGTGTGTCTGAATAGGTCTTTATTCCTCTTTCATATCTAAAGGATAACTTTGCTGGGCTGGTAATTTCTCTCATTTAATATTTTGAATATTTGATTCCACTCCCTTCTGGCTTGTAGAGTATTTGTTGAGAAATCTGATGATAGTCTGATGGGCTTTCCATTATATTATAAGTTATGGTGTTCTTTTTTCTGGCTGTCTTGAGGATTCTTTCTTTGTCTTTGATCTTTAACATCTTCAATATAATGTGCCTTAGAGACAGTCTGCCAGGATTTAAGTAGCTAGGGTCCTGTTTCCTTCTTGAATTTGAGGATCCAGTTATTTCCATAGATTTGGGAAGTTCACATCTATTTGTCTGAACAAATTCTCTGTGCCCATCTTGTCCTCTGCTCCCTCTGGAATACCTTTTATCCTTATGTTATTTTTTCTAATGGAGTCAGATAATTATTGCATGTGTCTTTCATTTCTTTTAGCTTTTAGGTCTCTCTCTTCTTCCTTCTGTGACATTTCCAAATTTCTGTCTTCAGTTTTACTAATTCTTTCCTCCATCTTGTCAGCTCTTCTTATGCTAGCAATTTCATTTTTTATTTCCTTTATTGTGTTATTTAGCTCCAAAATTTCTATTTGATTCTTTTTTATAGATTCATTTTCCTTTTAAGATTACTTAGCTCTCTCCGTATACTCTGCCAGTTTCCTTTGATCTCTTTGAGTGTTTTCAGAATTGCAGTCCTGAATTCTGTGTCACTTTTAGCTCATATGTTCCCATATCTTCAAGTTCCTTTTCTGGAGATTTTTTATTTTATTTTTTTTCTGAGCATCTTTATTCAATATGGTGCTCATTGCTGTTGGAGCATTTCTTTTCCTGGACATGAGGACTTTTACCCTATTACAGTGGTCGGCAAACTGCGGCTCACGAGCCGCAGTTTTCCAACCACTGCCCTATTAGATGTGAAGAAACCTTTCTTTTACTTACTAGCTGGCGTTGCTTCAGTGTCTTATAATATTTTCTCTTGGTTAACTGGTTTTCTAACAGTGGGAGACTTCCTAGAAGGTGGGCTTCTCTTTGACTCAGTAGCCCTGAACTCTGTATGCCTCCTCTTTGTGAAGATATGGTGGGCAATGGTATTCTATGCCTCCAAGATCCCACTGCAGTCAGAAGCTGCTACAGCTGTGCTTCAGTTTTTCTAGATCCCTCTACTGGCTTCAACAGGAGGGATGGGGGCGTGGTTTGTTGGAAAGGTGCAGGTCTGTTTGCATCACAAGGTAATGGCGACTTCTGGACAGCAGCTCACTGAAGGCAGGCTCTGGGTGAGGCCAGTGGGGCGAGCCCTGGGAGAGAGCAAGGGGAAGCAGCCGAGCTCCATGTCCGAAGCCACACATTGCTCTGGCTAGGGCCCCATGTCATTGAGGGCCACTCTGTGCTTCAGTCGCCAGCACTTTCCCACTGCCAGCATTCCAGCCACTGGAACGCCTGATTCCTCCTCTGGTCGCAGGCCCTACACTCTGCAGGCCCCCAGCTCCAGCCACCCAACCCACACGCTGGCAGCCAGACCCTCACTCTGGTTACCCCTGTTGATCTCTGGCTGCTGCTGGTGCCTCGCTCTGGCCTCTTGCTCCACACTATGGCTGCCCTTACCAGCCACAGCTGCTCCCCCCGCTCTCCCACCAGGGCCTCACCACAGCCAGCTGCATCCACTTTTGCTGTCTTGCCGGCGTTCTGGCTGCCTGCACCTCCACCTCTGTACATTCTAGGCCTTCAAGCTGCCCAGAGTCGTTCTGCACCTGGACCCGTGCCCCCACACTCCCACCTCAGTCAGTCTCTCCTCTGCTGGTCTCTGGGTTAGTCTCTGGGTCGGTCCCCAGTTAGGTGTCCTGGCTGTGCTCTGCAGCGTGTCTCTGCACTGCTCCCTTTCTTTCTCTCTCACTTGCCTCCCTTTCTATGGCTTTAGGTATTTTCTTGTGATGAGTGGGTCTCTCAGCTGATGCTGTGTGTTACTTAGGGATGCTCTGGTTGGGTTTTAGTTGTTCAATTTGTTGTTCTTTTCAGGAGGGATTTCAAGAGTGCTTCTCACTCTGCCATCCTCATGATGTCTCTATATTTTTTTTTTTTAAGATTTCTTTTATTGTTTTTGACAGAGAGAGAGACAGAGAAGGGGGAGGACCCAGAGCAGTCTCCATAGTTGTACATCAGTAGTTTTCAACATAGTTTTGTTCTACACTGGTGGACGTGGGCCTGCACTGGGCGAGAACTGAACTGGGGACCTCCTGCATGGGAAGCACACCCCAGTTCAGCATATGGGTTCACATGGTCCGGGGCCAGAATAGGGACTCAATCCTTAGACCTCAGGGCTGCAAAGGGAGCGCTCAACCCACTGAGCCATCCTGGCATCCCCATGATTTCTTAAAAGAATTCTAAAGGCATGCTGTTTTGACATAAGTGCTATTGAACTCTTCACGAATTTGAAGGCTCCCTACTAATTTCAGAACACATTGATAAAGATTAAATATGCGTAAAAAGTACAACCATTCCTTCAGCCCAGCTATTCTTTCGAAATTCTCATAGATTTTACAAACAGCTGTCATGTAGCTCAAACCCACTTCTTTTTCAGCAAAACCATCTAATGTAACTTGAAATTAAAAGACAAAAATAAGTACTAAATTAATTGGGTTTTCCTTTCTAGTTTTGTACAAGAAAGTCCCTAATAGTGTGTGTTTATTGATTTGGAATGTAATGCCATATGCCTTTCAGATGGCTTCCTTATTTTTTAAAGAATGTTGGCTTGTCAAAGTCATGGAAAATTACTGACGGGACCATGAAACTTTATTCTAGGCAAAACTTGATTCATATTTTATCATTCCTACTGAAACACAATATTTCAGGTCACTGTGCTCACAATGTATCGTAGAAAGCATATTCCTAATATGTGATGCTGTTACTGTAGGGAAACAGTGTCCAGGCTCATGCCACCTGCTCCTCTCAGCCAATAGACTGACATAGGAGTTTGGTCATAGACTAAGTGTTTATTACAAGGGCCCCCATTGCCCGAGATGGCAGAGGTTGGGTGGAAGAAAGGAGAGGAGACGTTCTTTCAGAGCCACACATAAAGTGCAAGGAGAAATAATCCTGCTGCCACCTCCAGACCTGTCCTAGATCGCACCTGGAGCCCTTCTCCCTTTTAACAATACCGTCCTTTGGAGAAAACCAGAGGCTGCAGAATGATCTTCTACGTAGATCTCCGAGGCAGCAGAAAGCAAAGTCCAAAAAGGACCAAGCAGAAAGGAGAGGGCCGTCTCTGCCCTTCCTCTGTTCACCGTCCTCTGGGAAGCACAGGCAACTGGTGTTTAGTCCTTCAGGTAGACTCCGGACTTCCATAGAAATAGAGGGGCTGTATCTGGTCTTCCAGCCCAGTGATCCCCCTCACTGCCAGCTGTCTGCTTATCTTCGGCTATGCTCCCAGGGCTGGGCTTGGTCTGCTGCTGTTCTTCGTGGGCCTAGCTAGCTGCCTGCCTCCTGCAGACTGCAAATACCTCCAGGATCCAAACACTCCTGAACAAAAGCTCTCCATCCAAAAAGCCCTCCTTCTGTATTTATATCCTCGCCAGTGATTGACAGGAGGGTCTCTCTTCCCCTTGTCAGTCATTACCCATTACCACTAATTACCCACTTGCACCAGTCTGCAGTGTTTCAGTCCTTGTGAGTTTTAGTCCATTACCACCAATTGTATCTACTTCTGGCAGCTCCCTCTGGTTTTCGTTGTAGGAGAGGGGAGATCTAGGAGATGCCTGCCTGCTTATTTACAGCTATTCTGGGCAGCCTCCTCCTTTAGTGGCTTCTCCCTTTTTCACCCTGCTACAATGCTTTTTAAAAATATATCTTACCCTTGGACCTTGTAGAATATCTCCCAAAAATTATTTTAAACGATATCCTCAAAACTTTAGCTTCATCAGGGTTGCCAGTGGTTCTCTTCTTCTCTTCTACGTAGTAGAAACAACAGGGCCATAGGTAGCAGAATGTCAGGGCTCTGGTTTCAGATGTGTTGTCATTTTGCTATGAGATGTCTTAGATGAGTCAAAGCATCTTCCCGGGTCACAGTTTCCTTGCCCGTACATTGGAGTCATGAAATGAGGGAGGGGGATGAAGAAGAGAACATGGCCCCATCTCCCCTGCCCTTTCATTCTTGGGTTTTGCCTTTGGTGACTCTGGAAAGAACTATGTGGGTTTGTCCTGGTCTTGTGCCAACTCTGAGACTCAACTTTCAGGAACTAAATTTAAAACTCAGAGGGGAATGGGTGAGAGATTTTCTCCTTGTTCTTAGGCTTTCTCTTGGAAATGCAGGTTTCTCAAGGGGTTCTTGCACATTGGTAGACTCAGTACATGACCCAATATATAGGGCTTTGGGGACTCACTGGTTGTTCATAGCATTAGGAGAGCTGAGCTGCATCCTGTGTGCCGGCACAGCATAATGGACAGGACTGAAATCAGGTGGAGTGGGTGATCAGAGCACCTACCCACCACAAGGGGCTACATCCCATACACAGGTAATTGGGGGCTTTCACAATTCTGTATAGATCAAGGCCAGAAATTTTCTAGTACTCTGTAATTAAAAAGAAACTACCTACCCCGTCATTTTTTTATCTTTGCACACTACTTAACAGAATACATATCATCTGCTAAATGGATCCATGTTGTTCTTTGAAACATACCAAGTGTCTGCCCAAATTATCAAGACTGAATCCACTTGCATTCATTTTAATTTTTTTAAAAAAGCAACACACTAATGTCACACAGTATTATTGGGAGGCATGGGAGAGGACCTCGTGAAGAACCACAGACTGCGCTGTCAGTGTTCCAGGGGGTCCCAGGTAGGAACATTTGTTCTGCAAGATAGCTGGTAAACCCAGTTTCGGGGTTTTATTTGCCACCATTTTATCTTGTTACACAAATCTGATGATTGACTGTTGTATTTGCTGTATCTTTCTGCATTTCTATAATCAGCACCCTTAACACCTCAAGCTTCAGAATGTTTTTAATTAAAGTTTAAGTTTTTTGGGAGGCGTTTTCCCCTATCAAAAAAGTGTAACAAGAAATACAGAATCAGAGTGAGGGAAAGGAAATAGAATCACCTGCATCTCACTGAACTTCACATATCCAGGTTGGAGAAGGAGCCAAGTGAAATGCCAGCAGGGGTTATTTTGGTGCCATTAGGTTCCGAATTATTTTTAACTTGTGATGAGGCTCAGCTCTGCAGCAGTTTCACTAAATCCCAACCCAGGAGGCCCATCAAGCCCCAGCCTGCTGTCAGTAGTACTTGAGTGTTCTTCCATTTGGTCTTAAGAACACCCTCCCTGTTTTGCTGGGCACTGAGGACTGACTTTTTCTTAAAGGCTATTAAGGGATATGTAAGGGCATGCCTTCCCACACTTCATTAGCGATTTTTGCTGCTTCTCTTAAACAGAGCTTTTATGTCTGCCCTTCAAGTTTCACACGCAGTTCCCCCTTTTGTTTAATTATTTTTTTAAAGGTGTATTTTATTGTTTGAGAGTCTTGTGAGAGAGAGAGATGGGAGAGGGCCCAGAGCAGTCTCCATAGTTGTACATCATTAGTTGTGATGTTGTTTCCTTATACAGGTGGAGGCGGGGCCATGAGCGGTGGGAACCAAACCGGGGGCCTCCCTCGTGAAAGGCAAGAGCCTTCGCCTCCATCCCAGCGGCTACCAGCTGCAGTGCTGTTCAGCATGTGCGTTCGCATGGGCTGGGTTTGCAAGAATCGCAAACCTCACAATGGCAGGGCAAGCGCGCAACTGTTGAGCTATCCCGGCATCCCCTTAGCCCTCTTTTAAAGATGGCTTTTCACCTGTCTTATGTTACACAGCTGGTGCTTTTTTCCTGTTGGCTCACACCACATTATTCCCATCCCCACGACTGTATTCTCCTTTTATAACTGAGACATAATTAACTTACAACCTTATATTAATTTTAGGAGTCAGGACCGAATTTTTTCTTAAGATTTATTTTTATTGTTTTTGACGGGGGGGAGGGGCCAGAGCAGTCTCCATAGTTGTATGTCATTGGTTTTCAACATAGTTTCACTCTACAGGTGGGTGCAGGGCTGCACAGGGTAGGAACTGGGCTGGGGGCCTCCCACTAGGAAGTTTGCCCCGGTGAGAACCGAACTGGGGGCACACCTCAGTTCAGCACATTGGTCTGCACCGGCCGGGGCCAGGATGCAATCTTCGAACCCTGGGGCTGCAAATAAGTGCTCAACCCACTGAGCCATCCCGGCTTCCTCCAGGACTGAATTCATAATCTGTGTTCATTCCCATAGAATTACCAGGACTTTTGAGACAAATCAGACCCTTTCTCTCAGTTCCTCCACTGTCCTGTTCCCTCTCCACACCACACAGTGCTTGCTGGGCTGCATGCTGTAAACACACATCACATTTTAATCCCCTTAAAGACTTGTAATATGTGTTTTTCCCATTTTACAGGTGATGGGAACTAAGCCTCCCAGGCACAGAACATGGTTTTTGGATTTAGCATTTAGCTCATGGCAGGTATATTTGTTTAACAAATGGTGAATGTTGAGTTTATTGCCTTTCATATTTTGAAAATGCACATCAGTTCAAGTCTGCAGTATTATAGGGATTTGGTAAATCACAAATCCCGGTTTATAGCCGCTTTGCCCACTGAGCCGACTTCCTCCTGGCTTGTGAATTCCGACTGCTTCTTGGAAAGGTGCAGGAGCTCAGGTCAGATCAGCAACAGGTGTGTCTCTTGATGACCCTGGGAGGACCTACTGCTAGAGGTCTTCAGGCAGCCTCCGAGTTGGCATATAAAGACATATTCGGGAAGGCTGCTGGCCACTGCACTTGGACAGGAGAGCCTTTGGGACTCCTCTCTGCTGAACAGCAGGACTCAGGGGGACTCGGGTCAGTGTCTCCCCGTTCTGCCTTGTTTCCATGGAGGCAAGGGCCCCTCCCTGACCTTCTTGCTACCTTGTTCTGTGAATTGCAGGCACGGTTCTGCCTTGAAGCTAAGTAAAGGGGTGGGGCAGGGGGAATCTCTATCGCTTCTCCACGTTAGATGTTCTTTTTTGCCAGTAGGGTTAAATATCTTATTTAAGCCATTTAACTGTCATAGCAGGGGCAAGAGAGAAGATTGTACAGGTATACCTTGAAGATATTGTGAGTTGGGTTACAAACCGCTGTAATAAAACAAGTTGTAAACAAGTTGTAATCTTTTTACTGGTGGAGAATCATGCCTTCAATTCATAAAAAATGCGACACCTGTAAATCACAATAAGATAAAGTGCAATAAAATGAGGTCTGCCTGTATAGTGACCAGTTAAAGTAAAGACAGTTTGAAGAGGTGGGCTAGAGCAGGCAAATGAAAAACAAAAAACGTCATTTTGCCCCACTTCTCTGACTTATTTTGATTCACATATAATTGTGTAGCCCCCTCCCTTGAACAGAAATAAGCCTAGCTTTAGAATGTGCTTTCTTGGTAAACTGTCATTTTGAGGAAGCAGAGGAGTAAACAATAAAATTTAGTTTTCTTTCAATAAGATGTTTAGATCCTACTGCTGAGCAAGGCATCAATCTGAATGTGCTAAGGGTATTTTGATGAAAATGACTTTTTTATTCCAAAAGAGTTTTTAGACTGATAAGAGATTCAGACATGTTTTAAGGCAACAAAGCTCATATAGAGCAGAATTAAATAGTGAGTAAGTGTCTACTGTAATGTAATGTAAAAGTACAGGGGAAAGGAAAAACCTGTAGTTTTTCATTATCAAGTATGCTATTGTGAAAGAAATGTCATTTTAGCCATTTCTTAAAAGATAAGCATTATTTAGATAGTGGGGCTCAGAAAAACGGAATTCCAGTATAAGGGAACTACATAGAGGCATGGATATGTGTGACTCATAGGTGCTGTGACCCTGTGTGTTGAGAAGGAACTTGTAGTGTTTATACCATACTTGTCTAGGCAGCAAGAAGCCCAGGACAACTTTGAAGGAGGCCCAACACAAATTCATAAACTTTTCTAAAACATTATGAGATTTTGTTTGTTTGTTTTAGCTCATCAGCTATTAGTGTTAGTGTATATTATATGTGGCTCAAGACAGTTCTTCCAGTGGAGAAGCCCTGGCTCTCGAGGTTCACAGTAAAGGAAAAGTGAGAAATGGGATGATCACTAGAGGGTGTTGTAGGGAAGGTACAGAGTGTTTGATGCCAGAGTTTCTGATTTTGTGCTTAAAGGTTAACAAAGAAATATGTAGAGAAAAACATTTGAGTTTATTATGTATATATTACTGTATGCCCATAGTACTATAGTATTGTAGTACTATACTAAGAGCAGTTTTCCCAGGAAGCCCTGTTGAAAAGATGAATTTGTAGTTAAGTTTATACTACCTATCTTTTCTTCTCCCGGTACTGTGCTAGGTACTGAGAAATTTCAGAAAAATAAAGCATGGTCTCATAAGAAAAATAAATGATCTGATACAGCTGAGGGGAATTCTGAGGAGGGGGCAGAATGGGACTTGGTCATCAAAGCATGGTACAGCTTACACAGGTACAAGGGATTGGAAGAGACGCTCCAGGTGAGAAGTGTGAGGGAAATCACCAAGCAAAGAATAAATAGGGCATGCTATGGGGAGGCGCCAGTTTGTGTTCTTGTTGCTGGGGGAATGTCCACATACCGGGAAATATGGCAACTCGGATTGGATAGGATCAGATCCTGGAGAACTCTAGAGTCCAGGCAGGAAAACTGGGAATATACGTACTGAGGATAATTTAGGAACTTGAGTAGGACAGTAACCTGATGATAAAAGTAGTTAAGGTTTGACCAATGGGGTATAGCCCATAACTATTGAGAAAAAAAATCAGAATTGAACTACTAAGTCTTATTGCCAGGAGAAAAGGACTGCGTGACAAGAGGGAAAAAAAGGTAAAGAAAAAGGACTTTTGTTATACACCGCCCCCAACCCTTCCAAAAGGGAAGGACAGCAGATGCCTTCTTAACCAAAGTAATCAGA
The DNA here is from genome assembly GCA_004027555.1 of Craseonycteris thonglongyai. Lineage (NCBI taxonomy): Eukaryota > Metazoa > Chordata > Mammalia > Chiroptera > Craseonycteridae > Craseonycteris > Craseonycteris thonglongyai. The sequence goes on from PVKE010017467.1 coordinate 10,071, forward strand.
ACCAGTTGCGGGTTGGTCAATGAAAATAATCATTAAGGTGAAAAATATTGTATGTAGAAGATAGGTTTAATGAAAAACTTAATACCGTATATATGTTTGCCACGTTCTTGATGTAATCAGGCCTATGAATCTGCTGACTAGAATGTTGTAGTCTTTCTTACATAGGTGATACCTTTATATGCATCACTTAAGATTTCTAGTTTTGGTGTTTTTAGAGTAAATGAGAATTTTTTTTGGTTTTTTTGGGGTTGTTTTCTTTTTTAATTTCAGCTTTATAGAGATATAATTGACAAAGTTGTAAGCTATCTGGGTGTACATTGTGATTTTATATATATATATATATATATATATATATATACACATACATACACACACACACACACACTGTGAAAAGATTCCCCCTATCTAGTTAACACATCCATTACCTGAGAATCGTGATACAAACAAACATATTGAGTGTTGTCTCTTCCCCAGGTTATTCGAGTTATAATTGCCTTTGGGAAATTTCAGTGTTTTTTTATTTTTCTTATTTTATGCCACTCACTTTTTATGGAGTCTTTTCATTGCATTCGCTGGGTGTAGAAATAAAATCCTTATTTGTTTTCACAATTGTGTTTCATTTTCTCTAATACCTAATGGGACTGTGTAGTTCCAATAATGAGTATAACTGGCATCAGGATGTTGGGGAGCAGAGCTGACTGTTGGTACATGAGTCAAGTGGCGTGAGCAGAGGGTCATACTGTGGGCAGAGTCTTAAGTGGAGGTCAATTGAGGGGCCTTTCAACTTCCTTCACATTTAGTGACTGTCCGTGTGTGCCCGCTAATGTTTTCTCTAGAGGCTCGGTTCCTGAAATGTATATTAGGGGATGTTTTCTATATGTGATTGCTATGCCAGTTAAGAGTCAGTTTTTCTACCCCAAGCAAATCACTGAACATGTGTCAGTCTCTTGATGTCTCTTCCTTTGCCACCAGACTCTGCCAGACATTCCCAGAAACCCTGCTAGTCCAGGCTTAGAATACCAAGAAGCTATGGGAGTCATGCAAGGGCCCGAATAGTATTAAATGTGTGTATTAGTAAAATCTGGTCTAACTTACTTCTGTTCTTGTTCCTTTATGCTTTAGTATTAGAAATTTGTTTTAACATTTATTGCATAGCAAATTGTGTTTGCAACATATGTATAGCTCTTAACTAACCAGGCTCAAAGGTGTGTTTTGAGTTGTCAGCTTCATTGACCTGGCATTAAATAAAGCAGGGCAGTTACACTTGACAAAGTGTCCTATGAGTACTTAGAAGCACCATACTTAATCAAATAAATCCAGGTTTGCAGTTAGTGTACATTTCCACCTTGGTATTTCAGCTTTAACTAGAGCCAAATGCTCTTTTACCGATATTTTAATAACATACAAGGGCTGTCCAGAAAGTGTCCAGCCAAGTAACTGTTTTCGTTATATTGACAACGGCTGAGTGTTTTCCAGACAGCCCCGGTATGTGTGTGTACATATATGTAGGTATGTCCCCATGTATCTGTATGCAGCTGAACTACATACGGGTTTGTATGTGTATATGGGATTAATCCTCCTGGGCCTGGCTGCCCTCTTCTTCACACAGTACACTCTGCTATTGTCTTCAGTTGTCCTCTGTTGATTCATGGCTTCTACTCATAAAACCTCTGGTCTGGGTACTACCTTCAGGATCTTCATTCAGCTTCAACTACCATACCAACTGGACATATTCTTTCACACTTGCAGTTCAAGTTCTTAAAAGAAGAGAGCTAACCAGCCACTCCCTCTCACTTCTGTGTATCCAGAGACCTCATGCCAGGCCCTGCACAAGCCTGGAGACAGGCCTCCCTGAGAACAGGGGACCATTCTGACTCCCACCACGTGAGGCGAGGACAGAAAAGGGTTGCCTGAGGAGAGCGTGGCTGCCCAGGCAACAAGGATTGTGCGCAGGGCGGTTCCCCTTAGATTATAGGAGGGCACGATAGATAAAGGCTGCCATTATTTACCCAAAGGGGCGTTTTGTCTACATACAGGCAGGCCTCACTTTGCACCATTCTAATAGGTACAAATTTCCATTACTACAATATAGGTAAGAAACATTAGTTCCCAATAATAAATTTCAGTTACCCAATGAATTAGTTTTCTAGGGCTTCCATAGCAAAATACTGCAGACTGGGTGGTTTACACAACAGAAATTTATTCTCTCACAGTTTGGAGGGTGTAAGTCTGAGATCAAGGAGCTAGGAGTGTTGATTTCTTCTGAGGCCTTTCTCCTTGGCTTGTAGATGACCGTTATCTTCCTGTCTGCACGTAGTGTTCCCACTGAGCGTATCTGTATCTTCATAAGGACACCACTCATACTGGAATAGGGCCTACCATAATTGCCTTTTTAAGATTTATTTTTTTGTTTTGTTTTGAGAGAAAGTGAGAGAGGGGGAGTGGGGGGAGGGCCTAGAGCAGTCTCCATAGTTATACATCAGTAGTTGTGGCATAGTTCTATTCCACACAGGCTGTACAGGGTGGGAACCGAACCAGGGGCCTCCCGCATGGGAGGTAATAACCTTTGCTGTGTGTTATCCTCGTGGTTACCAGTTGTGTTGCAGTTCAGCATATGGGTTTGCATGGGCGCTGGGCCTGGGATTCGATCCCCAGACCTTGCAGTTGCAAGGCAAGTTCTCAACCTGCTGAACTATCCTGGCAGCCTTCCTACGGTAATTACATTTTTAAAGACCCTATCTCCAAATAGTCATTTTCTAAGGTACTGGAGGTCAGAACCTCAAAATGTGAATTTGTGGTAGGGGACACAATTCAGCCCATAACAGCATGGTATCCTAACTGAGTAATTGCATAAGGTATAAATTTTGCCACTAGCTCTTCAGTACACAAATCCCTACATAAATAATATGCACATTATGATCAGTGATCAGTCACATCACTGTTTTCAAAATGTATTGGTGATTAGTCACTGAGCATCTGTCATTCAGTCCATACACACACATACATATTGTAGTGTCTCCCAGTGATAAACCCACATGACATGCTACAAAAATAGATAATCAGGAGAGGGAATTGGCCACCAAAGATGAAAGTGCAGCAAAGAAACAAAAAGTAACAGCACAAGGCAGCAAAATTGGATATGATTAGAAGATTTGAAAATGTCAATGTCAAAGTGAAGATAGAACGAGTACTGCATGAAACTGCAAGACACACCATATTGGAAAAGTCTGTTGAATATAAAAAACAGCTAAAGTTGCATCAATGTATTTAGTTTAAATTGCACTAGAAACATAAGGCCACTTATGGTTGAATTTGAGCATTTAGTCTGGATTGAAGACTTAAAAAAAAAAAAAAAATCCCAATCAATTTGGCTAGTGTTCAGGCCATAGCACTGAAGTTAACTTCTTTGAAAGAAACTGGTAATTACAAGGAGCCAGAAGAAGAATCTTTTATTTGGTTACTGGTGGTACTGCCAAGGGCAAAGGTGCTACTGTGAAATTAGCACCCAGGCTGCAAGGATTAGTTAGGGCAGGTGGTTATGATGATCATCAAACAATTTACTACTGATGAGACACGTATTTTTTGAAAGTCAAACCTATCAGGAGCTTAAGCAAAGAAAGATGTAGGATGGCAAAGTGGCCATAAAGGAAAGACTAGAGTCAAAGGAAAGACTGGAATCAGAGGAGTTTAGTGTAGGCAAACTTACTGAGGTAAATGAGGAGATGGTTGTGAAGAAAAGAATAAAGATGTCTCAAGAGGAAGTGATACCAGCAAAAAAAAAAAACAAAAACAAAAATAAAAAATCCTTTGAATTAAAGGAACTCTGGGATATCTTCCTGCTCTGAAAAGGGCAAAACAGGTTAAAAGGTGATCCTTGGCTATTTGCCAAGCCATAGAAACGATGTTTGTTCCATAAATTATTTAAAAAGAAGAATACAAGCGCTATCCAAACACTTTTTGATGAGTTTTTACCAAAAAACAAACATTGCTCAGTATAGGCAAAATTTACCAGCCTGGCCCTCTAGCAGACAATAAGTACTTTTTATGTTTTGACATAAATTTGTATGCCATGGAACATCATAACTTTTCCATTGATTACTCACGTGACTTTGTACGTGGTCATTTTTTTATGTTCCCACACTTCCATGCAAAACAAGGACTGTGTGCACATGCACGTGCGTCTTTGCTGCAATTCCTTCTAAGATGTACCATGTTATGTTTTTACATGCATTATTTCCCTAAGCCTAGCAAGCATAATTTGGCCTAGCAAGCATAATCTTTATGGTTCATAGTCATCATTTGTGCTGCAAAGTAGATTAACATCTTTGTTAAGGGTGTGGTTTATGCAGCCAAAATGAGTTCAAACCCCGACTATGCAGCTTACTTGTATGGTTTGAAATAAGATGCTTCATCTCTCTGTGCCTCAGTTTTCTCATCTGTAAGGAGAGGAAAATGATGGTTCCTACCTCCTAGGGTTATGAGTATTAAATGAGCAAATGTATGCAAAGCCCTGAGTGCCTGGCAACATAGTGCACGAGGTGTGTGAGCAGTTGCTGTTGGTGGTGATGGTGGGAGGGGTAGAAGTGTTCACGATGCCTTGTATCTTAAGTTTTATTGAGCTTCAGGTTGTTTCCTCTTATCAGATGGCCTCATAGTACTGTGTTTTTATTTCTTGGGTTGTTTCACTTATATGTTCTCCCTTGTAATTTTTCTGTGAATGGCCTTTGCCTCTGCCAAAAGCAGAAGAAGCACCCTGCTCTCAACCATCCTCTCATTGGAATTGGTTGCTTTTAACCACAGTGAGTTTATAGACCAGAAAACTTGTTGTAGTAGCAGATAAGACTGAATGAGGGCCCAGGAGAGAACCATTTTTTTGACTCAGGGGCCTCCAATTTGCCTTTTGGATGTTATCTCCAAGTGAGGTTGTACTCATAATCATTGTATTGGCTATTTTAATAGAATTAAATTATTATTTGTGTGTATTGGAATTATTCCACAGTGTGTTACCTTCTTTGGGCATTTCTTCATTTCTTTTAACCTTCTGAGAACCCTGACATGCAGAGGTGGCCCTTGCTCCCTAAGAAGCTCTGCTCAGGAGGTGAGTGGCAGAGTTGTGGCCGTGTTTTGAGTTGCTAGTGACGTTTGGTTTCAGGATAAGAAAGCAGGCTGTGTTTCTTTTAATTCTCCCTTGTTTCTCTTAGCCTCTTTTTGGGTTGCAGATTCTCTTAGGTTGTCTGAGTGATTCCACCCAAGGGCGCTGGAGCATAGTGCATGCCTAACTTGTAAGAACAAGGGTGTCCACACATTGTGCTCATTATGTGGTGGGGTCTACAGGGCCACTGTCTACTAAATCCAGAAGTCATTCTCTGAATAGAGTAATGTGCTGAATATTGCCCAAAAGGAACCCTGTGGCTTCTTAGTTGATCTTGTGGCTCAAGATCATTAATAATTTTTATACCCCCTATACTATTTTTTCGTAGCCCCAAATAGCTTTTACCTGACACAGTATACTATTTTGCTTTGTCTCAGTTGGCTTTGGCTAAGCAGTAGTTCCCTTTTGCCCCTTTCCCCTGGGTTTCCTTATGTAGCTTTCCTGTGCCATAAGGGGGAGAGAGAGAGGCTTCGCTTATTTTTGCAAAAGTGACCCAAAGTTGTTGGACAAAAACAACTGAGGTTCCATTTGCTTCCCCTTTGTGGCCAGCATTGTACATTTCGATCCCCAACCTGTGGAGAGCTGGGGGCGCAGTCGGCGTCTGAGTTGCCTGACAAGTGAGGAAATGAGGGTCTCTCGAATTAATGTCATCAATTACAATCATACCACTATGAAGGGGCGGGGGGAAGGGAGTATGCTAAAAATTCCTTAGCCTTCCAATCTACTTGTCTCTTTTCTTAAATGTTTGTTATTCAAATTAACAAAATTTTAAAGTTTGTGAATAAGTATGCGCTATACACAGGAAATTTTCTCATATCATGGTTATTTCCTTAATAATATTTGAATGAATAAGGATTTTTGAAAAGGCTTCTAGTCATTGGTCAGGGCAAGACTGAACGTGCTACCTGTTGAAATACTATAATGTTTTAGTTTGGAAGGAAAGCTAGCAAGATTTCATTAGTATTGTGTGCTGTGTGTTAAGGTTGTAAATTTAGGAACATGTGTGAACCTGCAGTTGTTGGTTTTTATTTTGCTGACTATATAGAGAATTGCTTTGGGGAGATGAGGGGAGACTCTTTCATTGTTGTGGTAAAATACACGTAAGTTTATTATTTTAACCATTTTCTGTGTACAGTTTAGCACATTGTTGTGCAAACATCCTCACTACCAGCTCCAGACCTTCTTCATCGTTCTGAACTGAGATTCTGTCCTCGTTAATGAGCAGCTTCCCTTCCCTCTGCCCCTCAGCGCCTGGTAACCACTATTCTCCTTTCTCATAGAAGTGCCCTCATACAGTAACTGTCTTTTTGTGTCTAGCTTGTTTCACCTTAGGGAATTTGATTTTATGCATAGTTTTCTAACAGGTTGTTTTGGAGGATGGTAATAATCAAAATTCATAATTGTCCAAAGTCCTGAGTCTGAAATTCTGTATCTAAAAGTACTACAGTCTTTATTAAACTGTGTCTAACATGCTGTGTCATTTTGAGCAAAAACAGCATGTTCAATTATTTTGCCTTTGTTAAATATTCCTATAACTTCCTCATACATGAAATCTTAAATTTTCTTAAAAATTCTACTTTTTGTTGTTGCAGCACTTCAGTTGCTTTGGGGATTATTACCTGTATTGTATTATTGGCTTCCAAGCTCTCAGCTGGGCTGGAGAGCGGTTTTAGGCTCTGAATATTGGGATCCAGTTTAGTGATGTGTGAGGGGTCCGCAGGAAGCACTAGTATTGACATGACAGAGTTCTTTAATGCTAGCCCTCAACTGTTGTCACCCCACCTTCACCCCCAGCAGCATCCTGGGGTCCTCTTCTAGCCTCCAATTAGATCTCCCAAGGGAAGAGGACCCCCAGAGAGAGAGAGAGAGAGAGAGAGAAAGGGAATGTTTCAGTGGGTAGAAATGTGACGTTTAAATATCAGAGTTAAGTATTACAATACTAAATTTCCCATTTCATATCTGAGAAATTTCCCATGCATTGTCTAGACGTCTTTGGAATTGCACCTTTCGGTGTCCCCTGAGATGGTCTGTCCCACTGTAAGGGCTGTGCCACGCTGCTTGGTGGACTTGGGAGATGCTGAGGTGGACAGCAACCACAGTGACACAGTGTGCCCCAGTTGGCTTGTGGCTTTTGTTTGCTTATCCCTGTGTACCTATTGTTATGGACCGATCCATTCTGCTGTGTGTGTTGTGAAGTCATGTATAATAGCACCTCATTACACACAGGTTAAGAAGAGCAAAAGATAACGCTGACTCTGGACTGTCTGTCTTTCACTAAAAGGCACAGTGTGTGTGTCAGGATGGCTGGGGCGCAGCTGGACCCACGTGTGGCCAGTCGATTCTCGGGTCTGCTTTGCACGCTGAAAACTGGCTCATCTAAAACTGCTAATCCTGCACGACCTGTCCTGAATTTTATCAGAACCTACACACCACTTTCTAAAGAACTAACTGAAGGAGTTCGGCTGTATCTACCGTAGTTCTTGCACATCCTGTGTAATGAAAATGTATTCTTAAAAAAAAAGAAAGGAAGAAAGAGAAGGAAGGGAGGGGAAAAAAGGTTGCCATCCAGTGGAAGAAGGAGTAATTCCCAGCTTCATTCAGGAAAAACGCAAGCTGAAATATGCTTAACTGTTTTAACTTGGCTGGGGATTTTTATCCCCAGAAGGGTTTTTTTTTAGTGACATCCGGAGCCAAATGGGTGTAGTGTACCTTTAAGGAAAGAAGCGCCTCGGCAAACTTCCCCGTAGTTGTATCTCACCATTCGCATAGGGGAGGAAAGTGTTAATTTCTTATTTGTACACTTTTTTTCCCCCCCGACTTCCTTCCTATTCACTTCATTAAATCTAGAGGCAGTTCAGCATGGGAGCCGTCTGTATGTTGAATTAGGGCTCGCACTCTTGCGCAACACGTCACCATTCGGAAACTGGGGGTTTGCTTCTGTGATTTATTTCATTATTGTGCTGGTAAAAGGTTTGGGAGGGAATTCTTTTTGTGGTAGTACTTTAGCATTGTTGTAGCAAGTTTATTTTTTTTGTGCCCCCCACCCCCCAGCACTGAGTTGAGTTAGTTGAGCCAGTTTTTAAGTAATTTTTTTTTTAAGTAAAAGAACAGTTTTAAATATCCATGAATAATCTTACATGCAGGAATAATCTTACTCTGTAAGTGCGAAAAGCACAGAGAAATACTTAGTGAATTGATTTCCACTAGCAAAAGACCCTTAGAAATCCCAGAACATAATGCACTGCATATGGATGTGTTTGGGGGTCTTTGGGGAGGAAAGAGGATGTTTTGTAGCTCTCTGCATTCTTGCATAAAACCTTAATTTAAGGGGAATAATGGTCAGTACTCTGTGTCTTTAGGGTGATTCCAAAAATTTAGTAAGAATCTGCACGTATTAACAATTGTAATAAAAATTGTTTTACTAGTTCCTTTTGCAATTTAATTTGTTTTCGCGTCTTAGCTACTTAGATCTAGAGACTTAAAAGTCCAAATATCACAAGCTTATGCTTTGTTCCTTTTTTTGCAAAGTTAAGTGTTATGTGTCGGGGGGGGGGGGGGGCGGTGTGTAGAAATATCCTTTTCACAACTTCCCCCTCTTCATTATCCCACTGAAAAATGAAAAATTTTGCAGCATGAAACTGAAAGTGAAGTGTCACAGTCGTTCAGGATTTTCCTTAAAAAGCAGAATAACATATTAAAATATTTTAATCTGAGAACATGCACATTGCTTTTACTGACATGCATTTAATGAAAAAAAAAAATTCTTTTATTAAACAAAAAGTATCTGAGACTGCTCTGAAACCATACAGCCTATTTTTTAAAAGCTCTAAAACAAGATATAAAATACCAAAAAAGCATACCTTCTTTTAATTTTTTAAAATAAATTTGAATATTAATTTTTTTATTGGCTTAATTGTTAAAATGCAAGTGAGAATCAGAAACTGCCTGAGCTAAAAACCTTTAATTCTGCTGCCTGGAATAATAAGAGGGGGAAAAATATGATAAGTAGTTGTCAATATTAAAACAGGCTGAAGGAGGAAGGCTTCGGGCCTTGTAGTAGGTAGAATGAAACAGCAGATTTGAGTATCCACAATCCTTTCAGTATTAAATTTTCAGTAAAATAAAATTACTTGTATATGAAAACATAGCCTTTCCCCAGCTCTCTTTTTTTTCCTGATCAGCTGATGAAGAGACTAGCAGCTCGCTGCTTTGCTGGCTTGTTAATTTTATCCCCACTAACTGTGATTTCCGATAGCCGGCCTGCTGATAGTGGTAAGGTAAATATCCTTTTTCGTTGCCGTCTTGAAGATTCAGTAGAACTACATCCCAGGCATGTGTAGGTGTGTAACACATCAGAAGCCGGTGTTCTCCGTCTTTCTGTGTGCAACTGGGTGCTTGAGGAGAGCAGTACCATTAACTGTTGACAGCCTTGCATGCTGTATTTATTATTAGCATGTTCAGCCTCCAAGATTTGCGGGGACAATTTCCTTTTCTTAATCTATGCTTAGCTGCAGTGTGTTTAGCTGTATAGTGGGTGTCCTGCTTTTTAGGCAAATGAATATTAATGAAATAATGTGGAGCTTTTTTTTTTTTTTTTCTTTTTTCTCATAACTCATCAGATCTTGCCTCTTTCATAGTGGTTATCTGAACATTGTAGGATCGTGATGGAAATTGTCTTTTGATTATTAAGGCCTAGGCTCAGACCATCCCTTAGGATTCTGTCTGTGTGCATGTTGCTTCTCTGGGTTTGCACATTGGAGGATGCATAGAAAACAATTTTTTTTAATCCCGCTAGCATTTTTAACATGCCAGGTTGTTTTGTGTTCTGCACCAGGTTTTCTTCATAAAACCTTTCTTTTTCAGGAGGCATTGTACACAAGTGAAAGAAATTATGTCTGAGCTGTAATCACTCTTTATATTGATTGTTATACTCACATGATCATAAATATTAGCCATGTTTGGTGCTGTGGAGAAATGAAGGTAATTGCCTTATGATTAGAGCTCTTTCAGCTACGAGAAAGGATTGATTAGCATTTGCATACGGGAGGCAATATTGAGAGGCAGAAAGAACAAATAACAACATCAGTTATTTTATGTGAGAAAGCAATCTTGAAATGTAATTTAAGTGTTTTAAAAAATATTTTTCTTTCCATGGTCAAATTTTCTTTTATCTGTTAGGGTTTCTTTTTTCTTAGCAGTTCCCCCCCACCCCTTCATTTTTATTAAGTTTTGAGGTTTACCGGGGGGAAAAAGTTTAGACTTCTGGGTCTGTCACATGGATCTTTTAGCCATATGAGCAGGTTTCTTTTATACCTGGTTGTTTTTATAGCTATTTTATTATCTCTCTGCATTAGTGCTGCTGGCTGTGGTTTAAAGCAAGCGTTTGCAGGTAATTGGGAAAAAGTGTGTGTTGTTTGTGAGTGTGTGTGTTCTTTATGGGATGATTTCAGTGCCTTTACAAAGGAATTTGGCTTTGTACTTCTGTGCTTCCTTGTTTCCTAATTGCTATGTTAGAACAAAATCTGGATGCGATTTTGATTTATGTTATGAATCATGAATAAATTGATGTAAAATCTTAAAGAATGGTCAGTGCTTACATGACTGTAAGGATGTATTGTTAGGGAAATTTTCTTTTCTTCACTTCATTTTTCTTTCTTTCTTTCTTTTTTTTTTTTTAAGTTTTATGTTTTTCCCTACCTTACAATAATGAGACAGTTAAGGTCTTTTTCTTATATTGAGCCAGAATTTTATTTGGATTCAGTTACCTTTAAACACATAAATGTATAGATCTTATATTTGTCGTATTCTTTACTATTAATGTTTCCTGCCATCAACATATTTTACTCGTGAAATAGACTTGGGCTAATTTTATCCAATATGGTGGTCTTCCCTTTTTCTACTTACTCCACTGATTACTGTTAACTTTTATTTTTATTGTTAGTTTCATTTTATTTTAATTGCTTTAATTGTATATATGAGGGCTATCTGGGAAAAATCCATCTATTAATGCCTCTATTTTTCATATTACATGGCTGGAAACTTTCTGGACAGCACTTGTATGTATATATATTTCTGTTACTCTCTTGTCTTGAATTTTTCTCTTTCACTCTCTATTAACAGGCCATTGAAGACGGCAATTTGGAAGAAATGGAAGAGGAAGTACGGCTTAAAAAGAGAAAAAGACGAAGAAATGTGGATAAAGATCCTGCAAAAGAAGATGTGGAAAAAGCTAAGAAGAGAAGAGGCCGCCCTCCCGCTGAGAAACTGTCACCCAATCCCCCCAAATTGACAAAGCAGATGAATGCCATCATTGATACAGTGATTAACTACAAAGACAGGTGAGTGTTCCTTCCACTCTTTCACCTGATCATCTTTGCTGTCTCCAGAGCAGGATTTACTAATGTGCACACTGGGGTTCTCAGCTCTTTCTCCTTTGTGTTTCATGGCCTTTACCCCAAAGGTACCAGTAACCTTGTGCCATGTTCAAAATGGCCACTGCTGCTGTTTTGTATGATGTTTTACCATGTTGTATTTAAGAAACTTGGAAATAACAAGCTTAGATTACAACATTTTTATTTAAATCTAAACTGGAGAAGTATTCTGAAGGTCTCTGAAATGCCATCATTTATGTGGAAGGAATGGAATGATTAAGATTATACTTTTGGGTTGAGTTGTTAGGGAAACAAGAGTCCTAGCGTATTTAAGGTAAATATATAAGGCTCAGTTTACAATCAGATACTTCATCAAAACTACTCTTTTGTCTTTCCTTTCAACACACTTTATTTTCTGAGCAATCTTTTACTTCCTAAATACTATATAGAAAGCATGGTATTCAGCAAATCTGCCTGTTTCATGGAACTTTTGAGAAATTATGCTGGGCACTATGCCTAGACTGTTATAACCAGTGAACAATTATTTGAAAACCAAAGCATAGGGTGTTGGGCAGCTCCATACGATAGATAAACTAGTTATTTTACATTTTGATCAGTAGATTTGTTTTCCACTTGATAATCATGTGCTATAGTTTTAATGGGAAGATCACATCCCATTCCATTTGAAATATTGATAGAAAACAAAACAGCTAGATATTTCTCTAAATTGCAAAGTGGTATTAATGATATTTTAGTTACCATTTTTTTTTTTTTTTACATTAGTGTTTCTGTACACCTGGAACTGTTTAACCCAAATAACTAATTTGTGATTTTAGTTTTTCATTGTGAATGTAGTGCATGTGTTATACCAGGAAGGAAACCTCGTTTTAAAGATTAAGTAGCATAAAAAGCAAGAAACTTTCAACCAAGGGTTTTTATTGTTAGGTCTTTATTATGTTATCTGTAAGTAGATTTCAGAAATGGGTGACAGGTGGGTGGGAGGCAATGTGTGTGAAAGGGTCAGGATTTCTTGCCCCTCCTTGCTACCAGGTCTCTTAGGTATCCTGCTTACTATTTTCCTTTTTTAAAGTGTATCCTCTTTCAGAATTCTGAAGTGGCCACAAAGGACATCCCCATTACATTGGATTTGGGTGACCTGTTTATTGACACAGGGGAATGACAGCAATGCAGGAAGAAAAATTTGGCCATCAGTCCATTGTTTGACCAGAGTGAACACACAGACTTCCTTGTAAACCAGGAATCAGTAATTCTGTTAAACTTCTGTTTACCCCAGCTGGACTAATAGATTTGCCGCAGGCAGGAACAGTTTCAATCCAGGAAACCAGCTTGAACAATTATGCCTTATTTTATCAGCCCCTGATGTAAAGAAAAAAATGAGTAGAGAATATCACTCTGCATATACCTCAAACTTTTTTGCCATTGTCTTAGGAGAGCAAAATGCCTATTTCTCTGATAAAGTGTGCCTTGTTAATTGTTCATTACCTGACGAGGGCGACTAGGGCTGCTATAGCGCTGAGAAGAGCCCAGAAAGCCCTTGGAGGTTTAGAAGCGTTTCTTGCAGGTGATGGCTATTCCCTCCTTTACTGACGAAAAAGAGGTCACCAGTCAGTGAACCACATAGTAGTGCCAAAAGATTGTTTTATTTCATGTTTCCTGTAGTTTTAAAAACATTTTTTAAAATAAACACATAAAACTAGATTTTGTTTTGTAAAACTTGAGCCATTTTTTTATCCCCCTTTTCGTAAAGCTTTAATATCTATCAGCACTCTCCCCACTTTTCCTTAAGGTGACAGTCGCTCAGAGTGAAGAAGTGGCCGCCTGCTCCTATTGTGCTCTAGGGTGCCACAATCCGCATCACTAGGGTCCTTCCTCGAGAATGGAGTGTCAGTTACCATTAATCGTTATGCTTTTCACACCTGGCCCACTTCACTCATTTATATTACCTGCTGGCTCCATAGCCTTTTGAGTTTGTGACTTAGATGGATGACTATGGACTGACCAGTTCTCTAGAAACCACTCAAAATACAAAGTAGTATCAAGTTAGGTCCCTTAAACCTCAGGTAAGCACAGCACAGTAGTTTAGGGCATGAACACTTGTCTTGATTTGACTACCTACCTGTGTTTGAATCCTAACTCCTAGTATTTTCTGCCTGGAGGGGGGAGCTTGGCATTTGACTTAACCTTAGAGTCTCAGTTTTCTCATCCACAAAAAGAATAATTACTATACCTGCCTATAGAGGTGTTCTGAGGATTTGATGAGTTAATACAACCCAAGCTCTTTGAACAGTTTAATTGTTAATAATCAGCCTTCAAATTATTTATAATTAATCCAGTGGGTGACTGGATTTCTGAGCACTGTAAAGGAAGTGTCCTTGCTGATAAGGTTTCCATCTTTTTATTTCTGGAAGCAGAAAACACACTTTCCCTGGGACTGATTATTGAGCAAGTCTTTAGGTGTACTGGGTGTACTGTATGGAAAGGATATTTAAATATTTCAGCATGCACAATTGAGTAGTATTCCCCTGGTTTTATTTATTTATTTCACTTTTCCTTTGAAAAGCACCCTCATAAGTCTCATTCTGTTAGCTCCCACATTTAGGTACATTCTAAGGAGTATGCACCAGACTTCCCACCACTGCATGTTTCATGTATATTTCATGTTAGTAATCCTCTAGAAAAAGCACTTATTCTATTTATATTTTCTGTTTCTCTTACCACACTTGGAACTCATGTAGGAGGCACTCAAATTGGGAGGGCCTTAATTAGCTATGGTGTCATATTTTTGGTTGGTTTTAGAAAATGCTTCTGGGAAATGTACCTCTCCATGTGTTCAGATTTTTGCACCATTAAAGTCAGCTACCGGTACTAATATAGTAACTCAACCTGCCTGTGAAAGAAATACCACCTGTCCTAACCTCCCTCCTAGCACCTCAGTCAAATGTTAGGACTCTGACAGTGGTACAGATTATCAGTGTATTAAATAAGACCTGCCACTTATATTTAACTGATATATAAGAATTAATTAGCTCTTGTGAGATAGTTTTTTCAAAATTCTTGCATGATTCTGCGACAGATGTGTCTTTAGTTTTTATAAAATACTGGGATAATTTAGTGTCTATTTACTGCCTTTTTCAGTGCCAGGTCTTATATTTTTTAAAGGAGGATACTTATAAAAATGTCACTGCAGAGAGCCAGTAATTGTGCTTGATTCATGAATGTGAAATCTTTCTGCGGTCATTGCTATTAGAGGTAGTACTGGTCTGCTGCGACTCATTCCCACCATGTTATTTCCCCAAACAGAGAACTTTCTCAAGTAAAATTAGAAGGTTTTGTTTTGACTTGTTAAGCATGCTTTGTTTTCTGCGTATATAGAAGGCTTTTAAAATAATGTTCTCAGTTTATAGGATCCGTAACCTAAGACTTTCTTTGAAAGTGGATTCACCCTAATTTGCATCTGTGCCCTCTACAATTGCCCCTGGGATGAGATGTAGACTAAGGTGGTGAAGAGTAGGGTCTGGTGGAGCTATTCTAAGTGTAGAGACACGGCTTTTAATTACTTGGATAAAGAGAGAGATTCCTAGAAGAATTCTTAATGTTGGAAGGGGTTTTAATTCTACTCTGTCCAACCTCCCACAGCCTGGATATGTCCCCCAAACCTCTGGCAGACCATCCTCCAGCCCCCAGGTGGACATTCCCAGCGCTCGTTCACTGTGTGCCGAGTCAGTTCACTACGCCAAATGACACCTATACACAACAGTCATTTTCTGTATTACATAGATTCAGCGCTCTGCCTTCTAGCTATTTGTCCTACTTAGACCTCCAGAGAGTAAATCTGCTTTCAATCTAAGAAATGTCCTTTAAAACATTTGTAAACACCTTCACCTCAGAACATTCTTCTGCAGGTTGAAACCCCTCACTTTGCTATCTGAGTGATACCTGAAGTTTCACCATCCTTGGGCACATTCTACTTTCTTAGCACCCAGAACTCCCAAGGTATTCTAAGGGTTAATTGCAGGGTGGTTAGCTTTCCTATTCTGAACACCATAATTCTGTTAACATAATCAAGAGTGTGTTAACAATTTCCAGCAACTTTGACACAGAATTAACTCACGTTGAACATGTGACTTGCTAAAAAACTCCCACTCTCCGAAACATGCAGACAGCTCTTTTTTCACTCAAATTCTGCCAAGGTTAGCCTTTAACTAAACATTTCCTTTTTTCTTTTCTTTTTTTTTGAACCTGTCTGCTAATTTTATTCTTATCCCTATGCAATTCCATTTAATTGATTTTTGTTTCGTCATTCTAATGTACTGATACAACTCTGAATTTTATGCCTTTAAGAGAATTGTATTTACTTACTTAGCTTCCTACATTTTTTTTTTGATCATCCAAAGATTTGCTATAAGTTATTGCTGAGGAACTTCTAAAGGGCAAAGGACAGGTCTCTGGAACATGCCCCTAAAAATCACTTCAGGTTGACATGGATTTATTATCCAGTAATCTTTAAAGTTGATTGGCCATCTGTGAACTCACATGACCATGCTATCATGTCACCCACATTTATCTGTTCTTACTCAAGGTTATCAAGAAAGCTATTGCAAAACCAAGATAGACCACATTTTTGGCCTCTCCAATCTATCAACCTAGAAACCCTGCTGAAAGAATGAAATGAGGTTAGCTTGCCATGTCTTTTTCTAAGAGACCCCCTACTGGTCCTTAATGATGTTATTTATCTTCTCTAAATAGCCCTGTGGCATCTGAATAATTTCTTTTATGTTTTTACTAAGGGTCCACATCAAACATAGCAGTCTCAGGTTTCCTTTCTCCTTTTGAAATTGGGACATTTGCTTATCTCTAGTTTTCTGATTTCACTTTTATTCTCTGTGATTTCTTAGCCATTATTAGCAGAAACAATCTACATACTCTTGCAGGATATCATTAGTTTGCATCTGGACACTTGAACTCATTTGAAGTGTCTTGGATGTGCTCTTTTTATCGACTTTCCTATTAGTAGCTTTTGTTCAACCTTTGCTATGCCTCGCTTTTCAAGTCTGAGCATCATTCTCATTCTTGAAGAATCTGGAATCAGAATACGAGGTTATTGTCAGCTTCATCCTTCCCACCAGTTGTATGAAGACTTGTAGCAGCAGCATTCCACTAGGACTGGCCCTGCTGTCTGCAAAGGGTTTGGACTTCAGGTTCACTGCTTTGAGGATGGACACAAGGAAGCCATGGCAGAGGCAGGGCCTCTCCTTCCTGGCCTCTCGCATGGTGGACGCAGCCCTGGCACACAGTGGGGTGGCAGGGGTAACAACCACAGGGCTCCTTCCTTTCTGAGGCTCTCCAGGCTCTGTTCTCCCAGGACTGTCTTCTTTTCCCTCATTTTTGTAAGCCCTGATGATATCTGTAGGTGGTGGGAAGCCTCAGCCTGTTCTGAATCTTAACTCTCCTCCAGTTGTAGAAAATTACTCATTCATTTATTGCATTTTCCTTTATTTTCAGCCCTGTACTGCTGAATAGGACCAGAAGTCAAAACTGACAGTTCTTGCCCCCATGAGCTCACCACTGGTGGAAGAGATAACCCTCCTACCAGATGTTATTGAACAAGCAGTGGGCTAGGTAGTTCCAGGAAGGAGGGGGCCATGTGAGCCCATTAATGAGGGTACAATGACATTATATAGTTTTTATGGTCACTTGTAGGGAAATATATACTAGGGCTATCTGTAAAAAATCCAGCCATAAATGCTTCTATTTTTCCTATTAAATGGCTGGATACTTTCAAGACAGCCCGTGTATAGATATATGGATTGGTATCAACATAGCATTCCATTCCATTATAGACCTTTTCAAGGATTTTGTATACTGCAACCTAAATAAGCATACTTGTCTAATTCCAATGCATGCTGAAAAGCCCTTCCTAACATTTCCCTTTGCTGAGTAAAGCTGAGCTCCCGTTTTGGAGGTCCACATGTAGTCAGACCATTCTTCAGAAGGGATGGGCTCTTCTTAAAATTTCTGCCTTGTTCTAAGATTCTTTCCAGAGCAGCAGTCCCCAACCTTTTGGCACCAGGGACCAGTTCCGTGGGAGACAATTTTTCCACAGATGAGGGGGAGGGGAGGATGTTTCAAGCGCATTACATTTATTGTGCACTTTATTTCTATTATTACATTGTAATATGTGATAAAATAATTATACAACCCACCATAATGCAGAATCAGTAGGAGCCCTGAACTTGTTTTCCTGCAAGCAATTGATATATGATGCTCTCTGTGCAGTCAAACCTCTCTGCTAATGTTCATCTGTATTTACAGCCGCTCCCCAGCACTAGCATCACTACCTCAGCTCCACCTCAGATCATCAGGCCTTAGATCCTCATAAGGAGCGTGTAACCTAGATCCTTCACATGTACAGTTTACAACAGGCTCCGCCCCCTATGAGAACTTAATGCTGCAGCTGATCTGACAGGAGGCGGAGCTCAGGTGGCAATTCGAGCAATGGGGAGCAGCTGTAAATGCAGATGAAGCTTCCCTAGCCCTTCTGCTATATGGCCTGCTTCCTAACACAGACCAGTATTGGTCCAAGGCCCTAGGGGTTCGGGGCTCCTGTTCCACAGCACTTTACCTGCAGTGCATTTAGCAATTTGCTATGTCAAAGGCTTTTCCACATTGAACATCATCCTGAGGCTTCCATCCAAGGTGCACTATTCATATCAGTGTTCTTACTGTCTTTCTAAAAGTAGACTTGAGTAATACACATTTTTAAAGCCAAATCCATGCTATTAATATTCTTTTTGTTGTTTTTTTGTTTGTACTTTTTTCTCCAAGCCACTCTGATTGCAGGCTCATCCCCACACCCTCCTCATCAGCGTCACCTTAAGTTATTCTGCTGAATATCCTTTGTTCAGAGCCTCGAATCCCCAGTGAGTTGTAATTTCCATTACTCTCACGTCACGGACCATGTTCGTCTTTCTTAGAATATTTATAATTGTAGTATGTTTTATAAAATGTCTAAGTTAGTATTTGTTGTTCCCACGTTTCTCTTCCTTCACTGTTACACATTCTGAGAGGACACAATGTGTTCCAGCTTCTGTGTCCCCTTAGTCAACACCATCATTGTCCCAGCATCCCAAAAGTACAATAGTATTAAGTGTCCCCCATTCTGTACCTTATTCCTAACATGCCCTCACACACAGGTTCCATCCACACACAGGTGTCTCACCAGCACCCCCGCGCTGCCTCCTCATGCACTGTCTTCACTAGGCCTGTCTTCCATCACTGCCTTGGCCTGGGACAGCCGGGTCCTGCCTGTGTTTCCTACCTCCAGTCTGCCCCTCATTCTGGCTTCCTTCTGAGCACACATCAGATTATGTCATACTGTCACTTAAGAACTTTCAATAGCTTCTCAGTGGTCCTTTCTATAGCCTCCTTGATGGCGATCAAACTTCTACTATAGGAGAGATAGTCTTCCCTAGTCTGGCCGTAATGACCTGCCCAGCTAGGTTTTCCTATGTGCCTCTCGCACTCATATTTTAGACGTTCCAACAAACTCGCCATATTTCCGATAGAGCCTGTGCTTCCCTCTTCCACTCCTCCGTTCAGGTGCTGCCCTCTGCGGTGCCTCCCACGCTCCCCAGGCAGAGTGGGCTGAGGAGGGCTCTCTAAGTGGCCACACATAGCTTGTGTGTTCCAAAGGGTGCCGTCTGTGCCTGCAGTAAGATTTCGATGGGATGGGGCTTTTCTCAAGATTTATCATCTGTCAGCCACTTCTCTGCCACCACACAAAGGGACATCAACATGACAGTTTCAAAAGCCTGAAGAGGCTTCCGTAGAGGCCCATGGAAGGATGAAAGACATCCAGTGCTATTTTTTTGTCATTTCCAACTGAAGATCATTAGTTCAGAACTCTATTCGAAAAGAATAGAGTTCTGAGAAGTATAGCGTACTACCTTGGTGATATTCGGAAACCGAGTTTGGCTGCTCGGTGTACCCTCTGTGTGCTGGTTGTTCTAACAAAGTATGATTGTCCTGGTTAGTGTTCACAGTAGTCTTCTGAGGTATTATCCCCATTGTACAAATGAGGAGCTAGGCTCAGGTAAGCTACAGCTGCCCCCTCCACCACCCCTGGAAAACGCTGCCTTTGCTTCTGGTCTAGTGGATGGAACATGGGTCCTAAATGCCACGTGGAATGTGTCTGGAGGGAAATGGGACCAGAGTAGCTGGCATTTATGTGTTTCAGAAAAGTAAGAAAAGTCCCAAAGAAGTTAGGAAATTCTTTTTTCACCCATTTCTGGAGAGCTAGATTTTTTTCAGAATGAGGTTCCAAATATAACCATGTGATCTTTCCAACAATCCCATGAGGTAAGCCAGGCAGATAGGTGAGGAGGCTAAGGCTTGGAGAGTGAAATGAATTGTCTAAGGTCACCCAACCTGGGATGCAGGAGCCGGGCTGAGATGGGTACCCAGGTCTTCTGACTCGAGTGTTCTTTCTACTCTACCACAGGTGTAACGTGGAGAAGGTGCCCAGTAATTCTCAGTTGGAAATAGAAGGAAACAGGTCAGGAACTGTCTTGTATTCCCGTGTTTCTAAATACAGGTATCCCTTGGTGTACCAAACAAACTGATTCCTCCTAACCACCCCTACTTGGTATGAGGGATGGATGCATAGACATTCCAGAACACTTGCGTGGCTTTTGAAGTTATTTGCTGTGTTTCCACGAACTGCAAACGCGCTTTGTACACAGGTGGTGGGAGACCTTACCTGTAGCACCGTGGCCACGGGTTTCTGTTGCTTTCAGCGCAGCTTCTCTCTTCCTTTTGGTCCAGCGTCTGTCTCCCATCCTGTGGGCCTCTAACAGCTGTCTTGCTTCAGATTTGCAAGCTTAATGGAAAAGCACCTGTCGTGCTCAGTTCTCCTGCAGTATGTGGAGAGACGTGCAAGTGGATGCTGTCTCTGGAATTAATCATGGCACCTGGAGGGTTTGCACACTGGGTTGGTTCGGGGTGTGGCTTCTGGGCCTACCTGTCAGGTATGGTCCTGAGAGCCTTAAGCCATCCTGTTTCAACTTAATGTGCCTTTGCCTCTGCTGAGTAGAAAGTAGAAATGCTTT
>PVKE010017468.1:0-30715 GCA_004027555.1 Craseonycteris thonglongyai
TCCACGTTGGTAAAACTAAAACTAATATGCCCTCCCTAAAATGGAGAGAATTATCTAAGGCGAATGATGTAAGTTTTGGCTGTAACTTTTAATACAAAAACTTTTGCTCAAACAGGAATCTGTTCTGCAGTTAAACTTGTAATAGCATTGCCTATGTATATATCAACAGTTTCATTACCTTCTGGACTTATTACTGGTGAAAATACTTGTCCAGCAAGGTATCATAATGCCACAATACGTTTTCTTAACATGGCAATGGCATAAAGACAGGTGAAGAAAATGGAAAGGACTGGACAAATTATTCCTGAAATGCCCTAAGGTTCCAAAGCAGTACATTAAAGTTTAGAAAGCAAGAATACCCCTAAGTATGACTGACAAATACAAGGTCTGGCAGAAGTAATGTCTTTTTTTAAGTAGTATAGTGTGCTTGAGTGTGATATTATTATGTTACAGAACTGCATGCTTATGTATTTTTTAAGATTTTACTGTTTTTGACAAAAACAGAGAGAGACAGAGAGAAGGGGAAGGGCCCAGAGCAGTCTCCATAGTTGTATGTCACCAGTTTTCAACATGGTTTCATTCCACACAGGTGGGCAGGGGCCATGCAGGGCGGAAACTGGGCTGGGGGCCTCCAACATGGGACATATGCCCCCTTGAGCCAGGGGCCGAAACAAGGGGTGAGAACTGAACTGGGGGCTTTCTGCATGGGATACATACCCCAGTTCAGCATATGGGCCTGCATGGGCCAGGGCTGGGATTAGATCCTTGATCCCTGGGGCTGCATAGCGAGTGCTCAACCAGCTGAGCCGTCCAGCTTCCCCATGCTTAAAATTTTGTAATAAAAGATTTGGTATAGATTACCAGCTTATAAAAAAGGGGTGTTACCCCTGCCAGACCCTGTATTTTACCTAGTAATTTAACCTGATTAGAGTAGCTATCTACAACTGGGGTTTTCCCTCAAACTCTCTGGTGATCCACTCACTGGTTGATTTCTTCAAGCGTTTAAGTCCAATATTAGTTTCAGTCATTTCTACGTAATTTGCTTATGTCCTTTAATTAGACCTGTGCATGAGCCCTTTTGGTATCACATCAAAAGGCAGGTTTACTTATAAATTGTGGTAGGTTTTTTAAAGAAGACAGTACAGTGGGAACAGGAGAGAGAGGTAAATTAACATATTTTCTTATCCTTAGAAAAACCTTTTAGGGACAAAAAGCTTTATTGAACTAGTTGTTTCATTTAAAATCAATTTATTTTATAATAGCACTCTTAAAAACACACATATTATCTAATATATGTAGCAGATTAAAAATATCAAACTTAGGTAATGTAGCATTTAAAAAAAATGTTAAAATTTTTTTCTTTACCTCTACAGCACATGAGTTTATAAACACAGCACCTAGTCTAACTGATTAAAAATTAAATATTACTAATAGATGGAAACTTTGAATACACTGGTAAAAATAGAAATCAATCATTAAAATTGTATAAATGTTTCCTGGAATGTTTTCACAAAACTAAAATAAGGAGTTGCCGATGCAGAGCAGAACTATACGACTTACATAATCCTATCAAAGGTGCATTCCAAACAGGTATTTTAAGAAAGAAGAATATCAGGGATTTAACATTTACTAATTTAATATGTTAGGTACTTCAGAAATGTTGCCCAAGTACTGATGAAGATACTGAGACTAAGAACAGAGAAAGGGTATTTTAATACAATAAAAGCAAATAAGTTATCCACACTTACCCAGTGTCCCACAATGAATAAAATCTGCCACTCCATGGTGCGATGTAACCTTGAAAGGAAGAATATAGAGGAAATTAATCTGCCTTTTTATTGTTTATGTTTCTTTTGGTTTATGTTTACTGATTATTATGGATTAATTTAACCTAATATTAAAAGAGTTTCAGTTTTGTTTTGTAGGTGATGGCATATTTCACAGGGTTGGCAGTCAGATAAAATAAGGTAAGTGATCAAATATAAACAAACATCCAGGCAGAATACATTCCCAGAGAAATATAAGTTGAGAGATGAAATTATAGGAAGTTTTCTAATTCTCTCTTAAATTTCTATGTAGTTGACTAGTAAAATAAAGCTAAAACAATAAGATAGCACTGGGTAATTTTTAAAAGGGGAAGGTGTCTAAATTATCTAATCTACTATGCCAAATTTAGATAGATGATGAAGATGATTTAAACATTCATGCCTCTTACTCCTGTCAATTAATTCTTCATGATTTTAGGAACTAGGCTGGTATATTAACTTAACAGGTAGAATAACTTCAGAAAGAAATTGACTTGTTCCAGGGACTAGTCATGTCAGGATAAGTAAGAAACTTAGAATACAAAAGAAGAGTGAAACTGATTTGGTAGACTGTTTAAAACACGCTTGTGTCATGCCCGAGGGCAGATTTGATACGGCCCTACACACATTCATAAACTTTCTTAAAACATTATGAGATGTTTTTTGTGATTTTTTTTAAAGCTCATCAGTTATCATTAGTGTTAGTGTATTTCATGTGTAGCCTAAGACCATTCTTCTTCCATTCTGGCCCAGGAAAGCCAAAAGATCGGACACCCTTGGTTTAAAAGTAGGCAAGAGGGAGAACATGTGCACACAAAAGGGCAAACAGTCAGTAGGTTAACGTTGGAAACTTGGGAGTTCTGTATAGTTTGTGCCAAATCATTTATCAAGAGAAGGATGCTTGAAAGTGGATTTATCAGATTCTGAAACAGCAAAATTAAGATATTATTTAAAAAAATAAATAAATCACAATTTGTAGTCCAATTCGCTATTTTAGAAGTTTTGACTATTACTTTCGTATTATTTGTAAAGAACACAACCACGGTATTTGACGACCTAGGATAAATGTAATATGTACAAAATTTGTAAAACAATTACTTTTTTGAATAATCTAGAGACAAGATTCACATCTACAGGTGATGATACCTACCTGTGTAAGTCAAATAGATGACACTAAGGAACACAGCACCTGCAGCTACTGATACACCCAAAAAGAAAAGTGTCTGGAACTCTTGTTTTGTTAATCGGTCTCTCAGATACTGCAAGAAAGCATAAGCTTGCAGCAATGCAAAGACACCTAATCAGAGAAAAAGGTCATATAAATAATCAACAAAGCACTTTTTCCAAGGACGTTTAAAATTGTTAATTTGGAAGAGATTCTTAGAAAACCCTGTACCATTCATGTCAAAGACTAGTCACTTCATCTAACCAACACTTCCTCTGTCAAATGACAGTTAACCAATTAATACATCCAATAAAATTCAGTTATAGATCTTTTTTTTTTTTAAATGATCAGATTCCCAATATGTGGACCAGGGAAGAAAAATCCCATTTTAGTTACTGGAGCCTATTTAGCCCATTAAATTCCCCATCTTGTGCCATATTTTAATGACATGTTTTCTAGAAAAAAATATAAATGTCATTAAAAACAATCCTAAAATTTAATAAAGGATACAAATGACTGGGATCAGGAGAATCTTGACATATAGTTACTGTTCATAGTTGAGTGATGGGATAGAACCTTAATTACATACACACGGTACATAAGATTCTGAATTAGTAGATAGAAGGGTGAGGCCTAATATAAACAAAATTAAAGCAGTAACAGTATTTAAAGTATTTAACTGTCAAAATGAACAAAACAATTAAAAAAAAAGTAGGTATAAAATTAAACAAAGAATGAGAACCCTAACCTATCTGGAATATTAATTTTTCTTTAAAATTTTTTTACTAGTTAGGGTTATTTATAAAAGTTCATTTTAGAATGATTAATAAGTATTATCAACTATTTAGACTATACGAAGTATAATAATGCATAAGCATAAAGAGTTAGGTGATTGTGTTTCTACATTGACATTGCTATATACTACTATGTACTCTAAACTATATATTTCTCAAATTACTACCTGGTTATTTTACAATATCAGATTAGAAATATAAATAAAAATATTCCACATATTTGAAAGTTAAGTGCTATATAACAGTAAGTTGCTGGGGTCCCAAAAATATTCCACATATTTGAAAGTTAAGTGCTATATAATAGTAAGTTGCTGAGGTCCCTTAACATGTTTTTTTTGGGGGCTCGGGGGTGGGTGGGGTGTTCCAAAATTCCCATTAAGAATCTGATAAGCTATGGAACATCAGCTCATAAAGTTAAATATACTGACATTTATAAAATGTTACAAATAAAATAACTACCCACAGCCTTTGCATGGGCCATGGACCTTGAATTATGAATCTCTAATAAAGTTTTATTCACGTAGCTCCCATTATTTGTTAGTTGTGAGCCAGACTAATAATAGCAAAGTACTCTACTTGTATGAAGGGGAATTATGTGACTTTATAATTAATATAAAAGCCATTAATTCCAGTTAGTATATATATATAGATAAAAAATTTAGTTAGAGGTAAGGAACATAAAAATGAAATGTTCTATCTAAATTTGCTGAAATGGAAACTCAGTGGTACAAAGATTAGTATTGCTTAATATTTATTTATACAAATATTATTTAGTGTTTGCAAGTAACATGAATTGTGCAAAAAGAGATGCTCTGCTTTTCAAAACAGCAATGGCTAAGAAGATCTGCAATTTTGAGAACACAACAGCAGAATGTCTCAATAAAACTATGGTGTTCTTATTTTATAGTGGTGATATTTTAGAACCAATATGATGAAAATTAAAAACAAACAAAAAACCTACCTCATTCCCTTGAAGATTGGCAAGTCACACAATCATATATTCTTTAAAAGAAGAAAAAAATAAATTTTTCCTCATACCTGCAGCTGCCATGTGTTCACTTGTTCTGATTGGCTGGAATCCCACGAAGGGTATCTGCATGGATAATATTAAACCCACAATGTAGAAAGTGCTATATGCTATAAAGACAAAATGGGAAATAAGGATATTTAACTACTATATTAAATACTTAAAACACTAATGCATACATCTTTTTAGCAAAGTTAATTTTAAGAACAGAATCTTAAAGTGGGGGAAGCTGGGATGGCTCTGTGGTTTAAGTGCTTACTTTGCAACTTTGGGTCCAAGGATCGAGTCCTGGTCCATGCAGACCCACATGCTGAACATGTGGCCCCAGTTTGGTTCTCGTGGGGCGAGACTCACATGAGGGAGGCCCCTGGTTCGGCCCCCAGCTCGAGGGGGCATGCCTCCCATGCAGGAGGCCCCTACCCAGTTCCTGCTCTGCACTGCCCTACCCCCCACCTGTGTGGAATGAAACTATGTTGAAAACTGATGATGGACAACTATGGAGACAGCTCTGGGCCGTCCCTTCTTCTCTCTCTCTGTCAAAAACAACAAAATAAATCTTAAAACAAAAAATCTTAAAGTGACTATTCCACTTGATACAATTTTACACTTAATCATATAGTATAAATCATGAAAATTTTGTAAGTTTAAAAAATTATTTTAAGTAGTATATTTTACAAAATATAATTTAGAACAGTTTAGGAGACTGATGCATCTTTCCTCTCCTCAGAATGAAATCAAACTTTTTTGGGATGGTTCAGCAGGTGGAGAACTAGCTTTGCAGCCCTGAGGTCCGAGGATCAAGTCCTGGGCCCGGCCCTGGCCTGTGCTGACCCATATGCGGGGGCCCCCAGTTTGGTTCCTTCTGGGTTGAGCTTCCATGTAGGAGACCCCTGGTTCAGCCCCTGGCTTGAGGGGCATGCCTCCCTCATCTCAGCCCAGTTCCCACCCTGCGCTGCTCCGTGCCCACCTGTGTGGAATGAAACTATGTGGAAAAACTAATGACACACAACTATGGAGACTGCTCTGGGCACCTCCCCCTTCTCTCTCTCTATTTTTCCATGTCAAAACCAATAAAATTAATCTAAAAAAAAAAAGAAAGAAAGCAAATGTTTTCCACCTATCATTAATAATCACTGACCCAAGAAGCTATATAATAAATATATAAATGATATAAAAACCATTCTTACTGGCACTGATCTAAAGTATGTATGACCTATGTGTTAGAGCCAGGTAATCCAAAACTACAACAGGGCAGTTGTAAAACCCAGAACCAAGGACAAGAGATACGAACTCCTTGAGTCTCAGAAAGATCCACAATTATAAAAATCATGGCTGAGAACAGTTTTCAGAAAGCCCGAGCCAACATGTTCAACCCAGGTGCAAGGTTCGCCCGTATCCCTCTCCTGCTTAGAACTTCCCAATACCTGCCTTTAAAATGCTCTCCCACCTTCCAGACGCTGCTGATGCCACCTTTCGGAGTCAGCCTGGCCATTTTGGCCATTTCTAATAAACTTGCTTGCTAAGCCAGAACTCTCAGTGTGCTCTTTCTTCGGCGGACCTTACCCTATGAATACTTAGCATCATCAATACCATCATCATAATTGAATAGTTGTTATTATCTTTAAAGCTCTCAAGTATTTTCATACTCTTCTTATAGTCTCATACTACTCTTTTTACAGTACTTAGCAGTAAAAAAAAGAAAAAGTGCCAGTCAACTAAGTTTTCTTTGATTAAAGATAAAAAGGACTCAGTACACAGCAGTTAAGCCATAAAACGACTAGCTACTAAATTTATTAGGGTCTAATAAAGGAAACCTATTTGTTCTTGGCACTGAGTATAGTACAATATTCTTGCATCAACCAAAATGCGCAGGCAAATTGAGGAGTTACAATTTGTATAATAGAATAGACTTGTTTTTCATTTAGGTGTTCATAGTCCACTATCAGATAATTACAGAGAATGTTGTTATTTGGAAGCTCTGTAATTGAAAATTATTTAGAAATGAAGATAAACACAATCTGAAATAAGTTAATGTGAAAATTATTCAATTTATAAAGCTTATTCATGTCATTTTACAAAGCACAGTCAATATTCAGTTGTTGGCAAATAAAATACTCTATTATTTATAGGAAAAAAGACTGGGGGTGTATTTAGGAAGACAACTATTATAGCATACAGTATACACTTCCCTTCACCCAACTTAGTTGAGAAAGAATGTTCACTTGGCTTTAAAAAAAAACCCATCTATAGAAGGTTTCTATATGGGCTAACAGTTCAAATGTTAAGTTGCCTCCCCAGCTGTCTGATAAGATGACTACAGTGTTAGGAAAGTGAGAAGAAGTTCAAGTAAATTTAAAAGAAATGACCAATGTACATAAGTAAAATTTCTGATGATCTCAAGCTGGTGGAGAACTGGTTGTCTAGGAGACTGCAGCAGGTATCTATCCAATAATGTATGTTCCAGATATACTAATGTTGGAATGGATTATCCTCAATGAGATACTTGAACATAAATGCAATAAAAGTTAAGTAAATAAGAATTTCTATGTGACATGATTTGAACTGTCAACCTATTTGGTTGATGGGATTTCTAATATCAACGTTTGTTTTACAAATAAATCTTCTGTAGATTTCCTGACAAAGCGTCACAGAGGCAGAATCAGAAAAAAATGGGAGCACTTAACAGAAAGTTTCAGTGTCTTCACCACAGAATGAGGGGTCTGGATAGAAGATATATAGATTAACCTAAGATTCTATGATCAACAGGTCTTTTAAACACCTAGAGCTGAGAAACCAAACCCTAATCCAACCCTAGATAAATACTAAACACAAAGGCACAACAGACCAGGCATGAGAAAACCTTATCTCATTTATGTGTTTTAATTATAGTTAACTCCACTTACATCCATACCACAATCTCTGAGGCTGGGTTTCCCTTTTTTATAAACACAAGTGAACACTAAATATTACAACAGCCACGGATTTTGGATTAAATATGATAAACGGCACATGTTGAACAAAAAAGTAGAGACTTAAAAAAAACTGAGATGAAATACACACATAATCATTTTAAACTCATAGTGATGAATTCAGAGATATTTAGTACATTCTCAATGTTGTACAACCACCATTTCTTTCTAGTCCCAAAACATTTTCATAAAAATTACAACACCCCATACGCCTTAAGCAGCTGCTCCTCATTCTCCCAGTCAAGTCCAAGGAAACAAGTCTGCACCTGTCTCTCTGGATTACGGCTTGCTATTAATTGCAAAGGTCATGTTTTGTTTTGTTTTTCCTTTTAAAAAAATACAACAGAAGTGAAAGTCTCTGGTCCTTTATCTCCCTGTAAGTCACATTCTCCTGAAACAATCACTGAAAGGTATGGTGAGAACACAAACATGCTGATATTCTCTTGCTTCAAATGGAACTACACTGTGCTTGGCAGTGTAAAAATTTTAGCAGCCTTCTGTCTGGGAACCATTGATAAAAGTTTCTTCTCAGAGATTTACTCAAGTTCGTTTCCAGACATATTCAAAAAGAAGAATAAACTGGGTAATATTCTCAATTCAGTGGTTTTATACAACTTTACAAAGACATTTATTGGTATTAGTAAAGAAGAAAATACTTCATATATAGAAGTAGATGCACTAGTAGGGTTCAAGGTAATGATAAGGGTGGAGATGAGTTCAAGAAAAGGAAACCCAATTTCAGAAAACATAAAAGCCTGGAGTAAGGGGGCTTTCATTTGTATTACTTTGTAAATATAGGTTAATGTCAAATAAAGGTGACCTAATGGAAACAGACAAGTTTTCAACAATGATTTACCTTGAATTTTCCTCTATCCAAATTAATATCATTTATTTGCACCAGTGATACAAAGCTGATATATGCAATAATCCAAAGATATCCATTTTATTTGAAGAGAATTGGATTCATGTCTTCTGTATTCTATATTTTTTGGATCACTTATCCTGAGATGTTTACATGGGGGAATCTATCTCATAACACTCTCTAATCCACAGGTAAGTATTTCCATTAAAATTTAGGATTGTTTGCCAGGTAATATAAAGTATCACAACCTTATTTTGCTTAATACTGCCATTCTCCTTGGATCTGTAAAACCAGGTATACATCAATTTAAATTTCATTTATAACTCCTATTTTAAACACAGAAAATAAGAATTTAATATATTGAATAGAAAGAAGAAGTGAATTAACTCAATTCTGAAAACCAGTCTCCACTACAAAATGAAAACATGTTTGTTTGTTTTGTTTTCTTTTCCAGGCTAGGTACTATAGCATCTAACAGTGTGTTTAAAAGTTATCTCTTTGGAGAAGCAGGGTGGCTCAGTGGGTTAAATGCTCACTTTGCAGTCCCAGGGTCCCAGAATTGAGTCGCTGCCCCGGCCCATGTGAACACATATGCTGAACTGGGGTGTGCTTCCCATGTGTGCCTCCCATGTGGAAGGCCCCCAGTTCGTGGGAACGTGCCTCCCATGCGGGTGGCCCTTCGCCCACCTGTGTGGAATAAAACCGTGCCAAAAACTGATGATATACAACTATAGAGACTGCTCTGGACCCTCCCCCTTATCTCTGTCTCAAAAACAATAAAATAAATCTTAAAAAATAAATCTCTTTACTTAATTCAAATATTAACTTTATGTCCATTACAGCTAAGACTTTCTAAAAATACAAAATCCTATTAAGAGCAATCCTATTTATGCTCTAAGAGTTAGATATCTAATTGGGAAAAACCAGAGAAATACACAAAAATAACCACAATATAACAAAGCAAGTATATGTGAGACAGGTGAAAAAAACTCTGGCTCTATAAAAACTTAAAGGAGTAAGAGATACATCTCTTCTGGACATGGGTGTTGAAGACCACTCTCGTACCGTTCTCTAATGTACTCAGAAGACCTCAACAACACAAACTCATAGCATTCATTACCCAACAATTCTTCCTACCAACTCTCTAGGAAACTTGATCAAACTACTATCCACATCTATTACAACTCTGTATCTATCCATGTTAATCTAGTTCTCTTATCCTTTAAACCAGAAGAATAAGGCTTTCCATCAAAATAGTTTTAAGGAAATGCACACCACCAGTAATGTAAATCATTTATTACATCGTGAAAATGTTACCACACTGCCATCCTGTGGAAGCAGTTACTGACATTCCTAGGGAATATCATACTTCCAATGTTAGAATTCCAGAAACACATTACCATTAGAAAGATATATACAAGGTCTATTATTGTTTATTTTTAACCAAATAAATAAATAAAAAGCCTCCTTGATTTGGGACCAATAATCTTCTAAACAGAGCCTAAACATTTTTCACTTGTAAAGTACTTTATTATTTATTGGGGGGTGGGGGTGGGGCAGAGACCAGATTGATACAGAGACAAAATAAATACTGTCCTTGACTTAAGGTGTACAAAGGAGTTGCTTAAGATAAAATGCACTGAAAGGTCTGATTAAAGTTCCTTTGAAAGTTTAGTTTTTAAAAAGTTCCTGATGTTCCCCAAACTATTAAGTATCTTCTCTATGACAAAGCATTACAATTTATGATGCCTAATTCTTCTCTTCTGTCTGGCTGTTCCTGAACTACATCCATTTATAATAAACCAGAAGTCCAGTAAGTAAAATATTTCTCTGAGCTCTGTGAGCCATTCTAGCAAATTAATCAAACCTAAGAGGGGCCTGGGGAAACCTCTGATTTCATTCTGATAGTCATTCTGTGAGAAGCACAGGTGACAACCTGGGCTAGAGACTGGCATTGAAGCTGAGGACAGTTTTATGGGACTGAACCCTTAACCTGTGGCATCTGAAGCTATCTGTGGGTAGATGGTGTCAGAATTGAGTAGAATGTAAGACAACCAGCTGGTGTCTGAGAACTGTTTGGTGGTGTGGGAAAATACACAGACATACACACAGGTGCGCACACACACACACATTAGAAGAGGCCAGAACCTTTTAAAATTACATTAGTGGTAAAGAAAACAAACAAAACCAGAAGAGGTTGTCACTAGGGATTA
This sequence comes from Craseonycteris thonglongyai, assembly GCA_004027555.1. Taxonomy (NCBI): domain Eukaryota; kingdom Metazoa; phylum Chordata; class Mammalia; order Chiroptera; family Craseonycteridae; genus Craseonycteris; species Craseonycteris thonglongyai. Next base: position 10,836 of record PVKE010017468.1, read on the forward strand.
GAATTTAGAGAGCCAGTTAAGAAAAAGGTAGAAAAAGAAGCTGCTGGTATTGCTTATAAACCTTATAGTAATATTAAACCTTTTCACCTTATATTTATTAAATTAAAAAAATATAAATAAAAATAAGCATACAATTCTTATTAGAAGTTGTGTTTTGGTTGCTATTTTATACTTTATATAGCACATCAATATTATTTCTCCACCTCCACCATATTTCTCATAATCAAAAATAGTTGTAGTGAAAATTTTGAGTTTAAAAAACAACAACAATCTTTTGACTCACACTGAAGTTTTATCCCCTCAATTCTCTTTCTTATCTGGCTATTACTTCATAACTTTAATATTAACAACAAAGGCAAATAAACAGCACTTTGTGTTATAAGCAGTTTTCCCACCTTAAGTCATTTATCCTTAAAACTCTTGGAGGTGGGAATTATCTCCATCAGACCCATGAGGACATTAAAGCAGAAAGAAATTTTAAGTATGAAAAATTTGCCCAAAATTGTACCACTAGTACATGACTAGGAGAGGAGCAAACCGTTTAATGTGGCTCTGCAGAACTCTTACCTTCTATGTTGTGGCACCTCTCATTTATGGTTATATCATCACAAATCCTATGCAAGTCTGGCTCTATATTATTTTCTCTTCTCAAGATTAAGATCTGTCTTCAAATTTTTCAGAAGGACATGTCACGGTTAGCTGAAAAGCCTAACAAGATTTACCTCAAACTCAAAATTGAAACTAATTTTCACAAACTCTTCCCATTTCCATTTTGTTCACATGCTATAATTACATTATAATAATGGACTATATTATATTAATAGAAGCTCCTTCAAAAAATTATAATGGCTAGCACAAAACATAGTACCTATTAAACACTTTAATCTCAAGTAAACACAATTTGTTCGTATTTCCTCAAAAATAATGATAGCATTAGACAAAATAAATTCTAGCACTTCCAGCTTTTGCATCTTATATTTTTTACATGCAATTTTTCTCTTAAATTTCTTGTTTAAATTCATACAGTACGAGATATGTTCTGTTCACAGCTGCCAAGTATAAATATGGTTCTTAAAGTTTACGGCTGTACTTTTAATTCATTCAACAGTAGAATTATCTTTTCTTTATTCACAAGCTGTACAATCCTAGAATAATTTGTGCAAAACAACACTTTCAATGATGGTTGTCAGAAAATATTATCATAAAAATATTATTCAAAGTGATTCTGTTACATTCCTTACTTAAATTAACTCACTAGAGAAAACATGGACATCACTTCTTGGCCTTTTGGCTAAGATCCAGTGCAGAAAACACAGACAATACTATAAACAAATTTCTTCACTAATATTTAAAAATCTCTTATCAATACTAGAAATTAACTTCCTTGTTCTTAAATTAGTCAACGAGACACTTGTAAACATTAAGAGGTAAAATTCATATTTCTATAAATAAAAAAGTGAGCCTCACTCATAAATTTAATATATGCTCATCACGGAAAATTTAGAAAACAAAGTATGAAGAAAAATGAAAACCAGGCTGTACAATAGGAGGTGAGCAGAAGGCAGGCAAATGAATCGTCATACATATTTACAGCTGCTCCCCATCGCTTGCATCACCACCTGAGCTCCGCCTCCTGTCAGATCAGTGGCAGCATTATATTCTCATAGGAGCACAAACCCTATTGTGAACTGTACATGCACGGGATCTAGGCTGCGTGCTTTTTATGAGAATGTAATACCTGTTGATCGAAGGTAGAGCTGAGGTGGTAATCCTAAGTGCTGGGGAGCAGCTGCAAATACAGATTAGCATTATTACAATGTAATGATAACAGAAATAAAGAGCACAATAAATGTAATGCAGTTGAATCATCCTGAAACCATCCCAGTCCCACTTCCCCCCAAACATCTCATCTGTGGAAAAATTGTCTTCCATGAAAATCGTCCCTGATGCCATAAAAAGGTTGGGGATCACTATTCCATACTTTCACTTTCCATCTACTTAAACGCAAACTCTATGAAAGAGCATAAAAATAACCTAAAATACTTAGATAGCTACATGAGTAGAGTAAGCGAGAAAAGAAATGAGGGTGGGGAAGAGAATTTGACACTATGGAATTATGTGACATTTACTAATCTTAACGTTATATTCATATATAAGATCCCTAAACCATTTTATTTTTCTTCCCGCTGAAAAAAAGAAATGAATTCTCAAGAGCCAACCAAAGCAGTATTAATTGTATGCTTTCCTACACTGACCAGAGAATTCCTATTCACCAGATGCAAGGTCTTTTCTCAGTTCTTAACTAGATCTTAGTGCTAAGACTCAAAGGGAGTTGGATACCACTTATTTTTTTTTATTTTTATTTTTTTAAAGATTTATTTTATTAATTTTTGACAGAGACAGGGAGAGACAGAGAGAAGGGGGAGGGCCCAGAGCAGTCTCCATAGTTGACATTAGTTTTTCCATATAGTTTCACTCCACAGGTGGGCGCGGGGCTGAGCAGGGCAGGAACTTGGCCTGGAGCCTCCCACATAGGCCCTGGCAAGAACTGAACTGGGGGCACACCCCAGTTCAGCATGTGGGTCCGCATGGGCCAGGGCCAGGATTCGATCCTTGGTCCCTGGGGCTTCAAAGCGAGTGCTTAACCCACTGAGCCATCCTAGCTTTCCCACCACTTATTTTTTTAAATTTAAAGTTTTGTGTAGACTTCCATTTGATTTCTTTAAAAGGGTTATTTATCTGGCTACTTCTGACGTCTCCTTCTTCCTGACTCATGGGCATTCCCCAAAGTCAATCCCTCAGTCTTCTTCCTACTCTATTCCCTTAACAATTAGAAATTTATAGGACTCCAAATTTTAAAAATGAAACAAATAAAAATCTTACTTCCTCCTCTATAACCATTTAACTTAAAACATTTTTTTTCCTTTATATATTTCCTGAAAATTATAGTTTGATGAATTATTATCCTTTCTAGATCTCAATGACTGTTTATAATGTGTTTAGGGTAGGGAGACCTCATAGGTTGATATATTTCAACAGTAAGGTATTCATATGCTAGGCACATAGTTAATAGTGATTTTTACCATCATGGGCTGTGGAGCCAAAACATCTAAGTTCAGGCTTCAGCTCCATTACTAGCTACTAGATCTCCAGTGAATTATTATGTCTTCTCCTGTTTCTTCATCTGTAAAATGAGGATAATAACAATACTAACCCTTACAGTGTGGTTATAAAGATTAAATGAGTTAATACATGTAAAGAACTTAGAATAGTTTGTGGTGTGTAAGAACTACATGTGTACTAATTATTTCAGTGGTGACCGTTATAAAGTGTGCTGAAATAAATATATACTATGAATTTTTTTAATTGCTATTATTAGTCTATAAAATTCATCCCTTTAAAATGTACCACTGTTTTTTATTCACAAAGTTACATAACTACTACCACTGTCTATTTCTAGAATACTTCCTCATCCCCACAAAAGGCCCCATAACCATTAGCACTCCTCTCCTTTGAAAGTCCCCAGCAATCACTAAATCTACTTTCTGTCTCTCTGGATGTACCTACTCTGGACATTTCATACAAAATGAATCGTACAGTATATGGCCTCTTGTGTCTGACTTATTTTACTTAGTATGTTTTCAAGGCTTGTGATGTATAATAGCATATATTAGTACTTCATTCCTTTTTATGACTAAATAACATTCCATTCCATGGATATACCACTTTATCCATTCATCAGTTGATGGACATTTGCTTTGTCTTGACTCTTTGGCGATTATAATGAATGCTACTATGAACATTAGTGTACAAGTTTCTGTATGAATATATATTTTCATTTATCTTGGGTATATACCTAGGAGTAGAATTGTTGGATCATATGTTAACCCTGTGATTAAGTTTTTGAGGAACTGCCGAACTACTATTTATTTATTTATTTATTTATTTATTTTTATTGTTTTTGACAGAGAGAGAGAGAGAGAGAGAGAGAGAGAGACAGAGACACAGAGACAGAGAGAACTGAACTGGGGGAACTCCCCAGTTCAGCACATGGGTCCGCACGGGCTGGGGTCGGGATTCGATCCTCGGTCCCGGGGCTACAAAGTAAGCGCTTAACCCACTGAGCCATCCCAGCTTCCCCTACTATTTTTTTAAAGATTTATTTTTATTGTTTCTGACAGAGAGAGAGAGAGAGATACAGAAACAGAGACAAAGAGAAGGGGGAGGGCCCAGAACAGTCTCCATAGTTGCACATCATTGGTTTTTCCACATAATTTCATTCCACAGGTGGGCGCAGGGCTGCACAGGGCAGGAACTGGGCCAAGGTCTCACCCTGGCAAAAACCTAACTGGGGGCACTCCCCACCCAGTTCAGCATATGGGTCTGCACGGGCCAGGGCCGGGATTCAATCCTCAGTCCACGGGGCTGCAAAGTGAGCGCTTAACCCACTGAGCCATCCCGGCTTCCCCTAAACGACTATTTTTTAATCAAGTAAATAAGCTTAATATCATTGTTACTGTTTTCCAATAAAATTCTTAGAATGAAATTCTATTTTTTACTAAGACATTGGCTTTTTTTTTTTTTTTAAGATTATTTTATTGATTGAGAGGAGGTGAGAGAGAAAGACAGAGAGAAGGGGGGAGGACCCAGAGTAGTCTCCACAGTTGTACATCATTAGCTGTGACATAGTTTCATTCCACACAGATGGATGTGAGATGTTGGTTTCCAATCACAACTTCTGATTAATTCAACCCATAAGAATCTTCTGTCTACAGAATAGAAAATAAGCCCTAAGATTTAAGACACCATCTATTACTAACACATAATTTGAAGGACGTGCTTTAAAACCTGTGGTGGGAATGCCTGGATAGCTCAGCAGGTTGAGCACTTGCCTTATAACTGTGAGGTCTGGGGATTGAGTGCTGGCCCTGGCCTGTGCAAACCCATATGCTGAACTGCAGCATAACTGGTAACCAACTGCAGGGATGGCGGTAAAGGTTCTTGCCTCCCATGTGGGAGGTCCCCAGTTTAGTTCCAGCCCCATGTGGCCCCACATTCACCTGTGTAGAATGAAACTATGTAACAACTAATGATGTACAACTATGGAGAATGCTCTCCCTGCCCATCTTCTCTCCAACAATAAAATAAATCTTAAAAAAAACCAAAAAACAAACAAACAAAAAAAACAACTGTGGCAAAAATAAAGACATTACAGAGAAAAGACTTTGCATAGACTAAGCTATTATTAGAATTTTGTATGCCCCACTCATACGGTGAAAACCTAATACCCAAGGTGATGTTATCTGGAGATGATTCAGTCATTGGGGCTCTAGGGATTAGTACCCTTTTAAAAGAGGCCCAGGAAAGCCAGCATACCCTTTCCACTATGTAAAGACAAAGCAAGAAGGTGTCAGCTATGTACTATACCAGGAAGAGAGCCCTCACAAGGACATGACCAGTCTGGTGCTGGACTGTCTAGCCTCCAGACTGTGAGAAATAAATTTATGTTGTTTATAAGCTACCTAGCCTGTGGTATTTTATTATGGCAACACAAATGAACTAACACAGTCTGCTATATATTATACAAAAGGGCTTTCAAAAGTTAACTGTTTATTTTGAGGATGCTCAATCTCTTACAGTGAATAAGCTGAATTTGAGTAATATGTGTATGTGAATGATTTTCATGATAGAATTGCACAATCCCCCAAATTAAAAAAAATTGGCTGACAAGTATTAAATCTAGACTAAATTATACAAAACACTCATCATGGGAAGTTGGTAACAACACACTTAGGTAAAAATACCAGACCCTTCTAATTAATACAAAAGGCAAAACAAAGATATAATTATTTTTACCTGTTCACGGGTAATTCTAGCCTATCAGAAATGTCTGTTCAATGAAAATAATGTATGAGAGCTGTCCGAAAAGTATCTAGCAATAAATGCCTCTAGTTTTCATATTACACGGCTAGATACTTTCCGGACAGCCCTCGTATATAAAACATCTCCTAGAAGTTGACAGATTTCAAAAGTCAAATCACTTACCTATGTAGACTCTTTTGCTGTATCTCTGCATCAGTAATAACACAAATACATGCAGTGGAATAAGGTTGATAATAAACACATAACCACCCCAAGCAGAGACCTATGAGTAAAGAAATGCTAAAGTAAATAATTTTACTTTTTAAAATAAATACTTTTCAAATGTCATGACAATATACACATATAATAAGCAGATGTAAGTTAAGCACTAGGATTTTTAGCAATTTTGAGATATGCTTTAAAATGCATTTATATACCTTCAAATAACCTATTCTCTCCTGATTTTAACTGATAATTAAAATAACACAATCTCATAAATTCAATATGCTTCTCTACATTCAGAGGAGAAATGATCAAATTAAACTTAAGATGTTTGAGAATGTTATAATTTGCAAATTGAAAATAAAAAGACTGTCATGGAGATAAGGACTTTTAGGATATAGATTATAATTTTTTTAAGGAAAAAAACAGCTTTTCTCCTATTTTTTGATGATACAAGGCAAGAAATTTCATTGAGAATAAAAACAATGAATGTTAGCACCAGTCAACAATTCAACTAAAAGGGATACTCAGATGATCTGGCTATGCTTTGAGATCCTAAAAATAGAGATGCTATTTTGGGTATAATACAAATCAAGATCCCATTTTAATATTTAGCCTATAACACAAAGTTAGGATAATTCTATTTAATCAGAATAATTGAGTATGTGCTGTTCTAAATTAATAAAGATGCTAAAGATAATGTTTATATTCTCAACCAACATAATTTATTAATTTTTACACTTGATCTTAGCCAAAAGACCAAGAAGTGATCAGAATTTATTAATTTTTAAAGTACATTCAATAACAGGCAATAAAGCCTTGCCAAGATCAAAGTTCTTGGATGTGTTCTAATAATTAAAAGTATGAAAGAGCCATTTATACCAGTAGTCCTTTAAGAGACTATATATTAATATACATATTCTATAATAACTATGATGCTCATGTGTACAATATTTCAGAACTACTTGTAAAGGAACTGCTTTCAGTTTACAATGCATTATGAGAACTACAGATTACTGGTTCAGTCACATGCTATTTTTCACCAAAAACAATGTTACTCTGATTGAGTACCAGTTCTAACTGAAGGACTTTTGGTGATTTCCAAAATATAAGTCTTAAACTTGAAAGAGAATGAGTTTGCTATTACTGAGTACAACTGAACAGATTATGCCCCAGTTTTAACCACTTTAAAAGAGGCACAGATAATTTGGATGCACAAATTCCATGACATTTGTTTAAAAACAAACAAACAAGCAAAAGGTACCTAAAATTGTTATTAATTTTTTAGCACAAGACTACTGCTATTTGGATTGTGATGTGAAAAAGAAAGGCAGGAGAGTCAAGAAGTAATAATGAACCACCATCTTAAGTAATTTGTTGAAAAACTTAGATAGGTAATTTACATGTTAATTTAGAGGATGTGACCATTATTTATACATTTAAAAATTTTTGTTTCACTTGCTGCCAAATATTATGTATTTAAGAGGTTGAGTATTAGCCCTCTCCACTAAAGCAAAAGTCCATAATGGGCCCTGAGAACAAGGGTAGAAAAGAGAATAGTAGTAATAAAAAAAAGTCTACATTAAACAAAATTAAGATCCTAAAGATTTTAGGAGAAACAAAGTGGAGGACAAGCCTTGGATGAGAGGGGAATGATGAAGAAAAGGAACTGGTCTAACTGCCAAAGAAACTTGTTAGACTTCATATAGTTTCAAATATAAAATCTTACCATATAGAAATACGATAAGCAGCAGCACACTGTCCAAAAAACTGACCCAGTTTTTACAGATTTTACCTAAAAAAACAAAACAACAAAAGCAAATGATGCAATAAAAATGTTTATAAATGTTACTGCTGAATAAAATAATGTGAAATGTTTAGTAAACTTGTATTACAAAAAGCCAAAGTTGTTTAAAAAAAAAAGAACTGAGGTTATTCAGACATTCAGATCCACTTAATACTGTATATGAACACTGGAGAGCAGTCAGATATTTTAAGAATGTATCTGATTTTATTTCTAGTTATTTAGTTTTCAATAAAAAGAATCACCTTAACAGGAACAAATTACATTTTTCCATTTTATACCTTCTGTGTTTAAATGATTAATATCAACAAATTGAGATTTTTAAATGAGGAATAAATTTGTTTAGTAAATCTACATTTTCATATGGTTCATTTGCTTAGACATTACACCTTAATCTGAAGTTTTTCTTCATGTGAATGTGATCATCTATATCGCACATATAATTCGAGAATCCATTTTTGAAAACTTTTCAACATCTAGAAATTTTCAGATACTATAATCAAGATCGTCAAGAAATTTATACCCCTAAAATAATTTCCAGATGTCCTAATGATAGATCAGTAAAATTCTCAATTCCTCTGAACTGGAAAGACAACTTGTAGTAAACGAAAGTTCAAAAAGTTAACAAATCTCTACTGACTAAAAAAAATCTAATAAAAAAACTAATTCCCAGATAAGTCTACATGTTACTCTCAAAATGAAAAATATGTTAGCAACTTCAGAAAACTGAATTTAAAATTAAAAAAACGCAAGCTCTAAATATTTATGCCAAATGGTCAAAGTCCCACTACAAGCAATTCTGTATTAAAAAGTTATTGCCATGTCCTAATAGAAGTTCAAATTTAACAGTACTCTATAGAGATAATTTCAAGGAATTCTTCACTTTTGGGAAAGCTGGGATGGCTGAGTGGGTTAAGCACTTGCTTTGCAGCCCCGGGGAATGAGAATCAAATCTGGGCCCTGGCCCATGCCAACGCATATGCTGAAATGAGGTGTGCTTCCCATATGGGAGGCACCCAGTTTGGTTCTCGCCCTCCCCAGTTTGGCCGCTGGCTCAAGGGGGTGTGCTTCCCATGCAGGAGGCCCTGACCTGGTTCCAGCCCTGCATGGCCCCCATCCACCTGTGCAGAATGAAACCATGTCAAAAAACTGATGACGTACAACTATGGAAACTGTTCTGGGCCTTCCTCTTTCTGTCTTCCTACGTCTCTGTCTTTCTCTGTCTCTGTCAAAAACAATAAAATAAATCTTAAAAGAACAAGGGGGGGGGGGAGCCTCTACTTGTACATTAAAGCAAACTACAATGTACTGTGACTTCCAATCTTTGGGAGAATGGTAAAAAAAAAAATAAAAAAAAAAAAAATGGACAGAACGGAGAGAGGCAAGAAAGAGAAAACACTCTTAGTTTATACCAGAGTTAAAGATATATCAGATTGACTTTTATTGAACTAGTGAAAAACTGCTTTGAATTCAACACCATAGTATATTTGTGTGACAAAATACCCTCCCCATTCCCCACAAAACCAAACTTGATTTTAAAAAGACGGGTCAAGGTTTATCTTTGACAGGGTGAAAATACAAGGTAGGTTTATGCTAAAACGTGACTAGGGAAGAAAGCATATTAAAATATCAAAATTTTTAAAAGTGAGAAAAATTCCCAGGGCAGATCAGAGATTATTCTTGTATATTCAATCTCCAGAGAGACTGGAGAAGCTGGAACCAAGTGGTGCTGCCAAAAATCACACAGAGACCAAAGACACAGAGAACAAAAGAGTATTTTTTAAAAAGAAAGTGAGTGCCAGGGAACTGGAAAAGAAGGTTCAGAAAGGCCTTATCTTTTTTTAAGATTTATTTTATTGTTTGAGAGAAGAGAGAGACAGAGAGAAGTGGGGAGGGCCCAAAGCCGTCTTCATAGCTGTACATCGTTAGTTTTTTGACATAGTTTCATTCCACACAGGTGGATATAGGGCTGCACAGGGTGGAATTGAACTGGGGCCTTCCTCATGGGAGGTGAGAACCTTTGCTGCCATCCTGGTAGTTATCAGTTGCATGCCACAATTTAGCATGCAGGTTTGCAAGGGCCGGGGTCGGACTCCATTCCCAAACCTCGTGGTTGTAAGGCAAGCACTCAACCTGCTGAGCTATCCTGGCATCCCCAGGCCTCATTCTAAGTGGAGGAGACTAGAAGAAATAGGAATTCTAAGAAGATGAGATGGGCCAGGACAAAAAGGAATCCCAAGGGCAGGGGCACAGAAGGCTATGGCAGGTAGGTCAATACAACAAAGAAGGAAAACACAGCGACAGAGAGTACCAACGATAGGCTATCTAGTATACTAGATGTAGAGGGGAAAAAATGTTGGTAGGGGAAATTTGTAACTGATCATTCCGTTCTTTATATTTGTGTTACAGTTACCATTTCTTGCCTCTTAGCTCCAAACAGTAGTGTTCAATATATGTTCTGTGATAACAGAATTCCTTTATTTATTTATTTATTTTGACGTGAGAATGATGTTAAGGTTTCTCAGTAGAGGTACTGGACAACACTGCAGGAGGAAAGAGGCTGTCCAATCATTTCAGCTGTAGGCTAGGGTTGGTGGATGTGAGGACATCTGGTGGTACTGCCACCACCAGCCATGGCCCCAAAACAAAGTCCTTCTGTGACTTTGCAGCCTTGATCTAGTAATAACTTTTCTGAAGTCCTCTTGACATGGTAACCAGAAGTGCCATACATATTCTGAAAGCCTCCCGCCCCTGCTGGTACCCAGATAACCACTGAACACCAAGCCATAGGATGCTAGCTCCCCACCCTCTATACGCCTACACTTGAGGGTGGTTTATAGCTTGTATGGCAGCTCCAAACCAGCTCCAGCCTGGCCAAACCACAGAACTTCTCTGCTCTTGGTGGGGTGAAGCACACCTTCCCCAGTGAGATCTGAAGCCTTTCCAAGCTTGTCCTTCCTTGAGTACGCACCCTCATCTCTAGGATATCATATAATTTTCTTTGTAGTTGTTCTTCTATCACAGTTAATATTTCTTTGTATAAAACTTCCCCATTTAACCTATTGTGATTGACTGGACCCAGACTGTTACAATCTATAACAAAAATAAATAAATAAATAAATAAATAAAATAAATCAGACTCTAAAGCTAACTGTATGGATTAAGAGATAATGAGAAAAGGATATATAACTGGTAACCAAACATATCCTCAGTATTTACCAGTACATGAAAACTTTGCTAGGCTATGTTGGACACACAAATTATAACTCAGGACTACAATCAAAGCTCAGTATGACAAAGACCATATGGTGAGCATAGACACTGAGTGCCAAAAGGTCCTTATAGATCCTGAATGCCTTTGGTATTAGAGATACAAGTGATGAGGCTGGTGTAATAGACTGAGTGTTGAGGACCAAATTTATGTAATAGTAGTAGGGATATATATAGAAAGAAAAGTCTATGCTCAAGGACCAAATCAACATTTTTGGTGAGCTTCTGTAATTAAAAATAGAGAAAAAGAAGTTGAAGAAAACTCCTAGTGTTTTAGTTTGAGGTACTAGCCATTAGTGGGGAGGGGAGGTAAGCCAACAGATGGCAGATGTTGATGGGTGGTTTTTTGGTAAGATTTATTTCATTGTTTTTGACAGAGAAAGAGAGAGACAGAGACAGAAAGAAGGGGGAGGGCCCAGAGCAGTCTCCATAGTTGTGTCATCAATTTTCGACAGGTTTCATTCCACACAGGTGGGCAGAAGGCGCACAGGGCGGGAAGTGGGCTGGGCGCCTCCCGCATGGGAAGCACGCCTCAGTTCAGCATATGCTTGGTCCCTGGGGCTGCAAAGCAAAGTGCTTAGCCATCTTGGCTTCCTGATGGGTGGTTTTTGAATTCAGTCTTTGACATGTTGATATTGAAACACCTGAATTAGAATTCTTCCATAACAATAGAATTAGAAATCAGTAAGATAAAGAACGCTGGGAAATTTTCAAGTATTAATATTTGGAACAATACAATTCTAAAGAATCCATAGGTCAAAGAAGAAATCATGAAATAAAAACAAAAAAACAAAAAGACCTTTAGGGAAGCCAGGATAGCTCAGCAGTTTAAGCGCTCACTTTGTAGTCCTGGGGTCCAAGGATTGAATCCTGGCCCCCGCTTGTGTGAACCCATATGCTGAACTGGGGTGTGGCCCACACTTTGGTTCTTGCTGGGGAAAGCTTCTCATGTGAGAGGCCCCTCCTGGTTCCTGCCCTGCGCAGCCCCTGCCCACCTGTGCGGAATGAAACCATGTCGAAAACTGATGACATACAACTATGGAGACTGCTCTGGGCTCTCCCCATTCTCTCTGTCAAAAACAATAAAATAATTCTTAATAAAAAAAACAAAAACGGGGGAAAGTCGGGATGGCTCAGCAGGTTAAGCGCTTGCTTTGAAGCCCTGAGGACCGAGGATCGAATCCCGGCTCCCGCCCAGGCAAACCCACATGCTGAACTGGGGTGTGCTTCCCGAATGCGGTGAGGCCCCCCAGTTCAGTTAAAAAAAAAAAAAAAAAAAAATATATATATATATATATATACATATATATATATGATAGTGTTAAAAACAAAAACAAATAATGCCTGAACAATAATAACTGGATATCTACGTGCCCCAAAAGATGAGATGGGGAGCTTAGACCCATACTTTAGACTGTGTTCAAAATTCATTCTAAATAAATCATAGACATAAATGGAATAGCTAAGTTATAAAACTGCATGAATAAAACACAGAGCATATGTGTGACCTTGAGTTAGACAACAGTTTTTTAGACATGACACCTAAAGTGTAATCCATAAAAATATACATTAGACTTCATTAAAAATTTTAAACTTTGTTCTTCAAAATGACATTAAAAAAATGAAAAGAAAGCTAGATTGGGAGAAAATATATGCAAAACACATATCTGACAAAGGACCTGGCAGATTCAAGGCCTTTATGAGGAATAAAGGAAAGCTTAGAGCTCCATTATATGACAGACTACTCTCCTCCTAAAAATGAGTAAAATATTTCAATAAATACTTCACCAAAGAGGAGGATATGAATGGCTAATAAAAAGCACATGAAAAGTTATCAACATTATTAGTCACTAGGGAAATGCAAATTAAAACCACAATGAAATATTACTAGACTACCCTCTAGAATGGCTATGATCAAGCTAATGAAACCAGTGTTTTCAAGAATGTGGAAAAACTGAAACCCCCATATACAATATAATGTTGGTTAGAATGAAAAATTTTACCTCTTTTAGAAGACTTTGGTAGTTTATTAAGAATTTCTATTCCTACATATTTGTTAACTAGGAAAAATGAAAGTACATGTCCACACAAGTATTTGTACCTAAGGCTCATAATAGCAATATTTATAATAACCACAAGTCAGAAACCCAATATCCACCAATGGATGGAGATAAAGAAAGTTTGGTATATATCCATACAATGGAATCCTACTCAGCCATAAAAAGGAATGAACTACTAAAAGAAGCCTTAAAACATGTTAAGAGAAGATACATGCAAAATAGTATATATGATATGATGCAGTTTATACAACATTTCTAGAAACAGTAAGCATATCAGTGGTTCTCCAGGCCTGGATGGGCAGATAAGGAGTGGGGCTTGACTATAAACAGGAGTGAGAGAACATTTGGGAGTGATGGAAATATTCTAAAATTGAATTGTCATGATGGTCACAGAAATTTATAATTTAATAAAACTCAAATAGGTGAATTCTATCCTATATAAATTATACCTAAATAAAAAAATAAAGAGGAAAGCAATAAAGAGGTAAAAAGAAAAAGAGGAAAGCAATAAAGAGAAAAAAGACAGAGGAAGGAAGGAAGGGAGAGGAAGGAAGTGAGGGAGGGAGGGAGGGAGGAAAAGAAGTAAGGAAGAATGGAAGGAAGGAAGATAGATGAACTCCATCAAGAAGGTTAACTTCTTTCTGAGAAGGGATCCTACCAAATGTGATGGCTTACTAGGAAAGGGAAAGGAGACAGTAATTTTTAGGATTCATTGGCTTCCAGGCAGAGCAGAAATCTCTAGCCTTCTCTACTCAAGCAAAGATGTAATATTAAATAAAATAGGCAGGATACAAATTTGTGTTTACTGAATAATCATCAACTTTACATAGAAGGAAAAAGCAATGCATATGGAAAAATAATACAGATAGCAAATATATCAAAATGGCTAAGTTAAAAGGGATGCTAGGATGGCTCAGCAGGTTGAACGCTCTTCTTGCAGCCCCAGGGTCTGAGGATAGAGTCCTGGTCCCAGCCGAAGCAGACCCATATGCTGAACTGGGATGTGCTTCCCATGTGGGAGACCCCCAGTTTGGCCCGAGCTCTCGGGGCCATGCTCCCCATGTGGGAGGCCTGGGGACTGGTTCCTGCCCTGTGAGCTGCCCGCCCCCCCTCCCCCCACCTGGGTGGAAGGAAACTGTCAAAAACTGATGATGTACAACTATGGAGAGTGCTCTGGGCCCTCCCTCTTCTCTCTGTGTCTGTCTCTGTCAAAACAATAAAATAAATCTTTTAAAAAATGACCACATTAAAGATACTAAAATTACAAGTAATTTGTTCTATTACTCAGTTTTCTGTAACTTAATTATACTTTTATAACAAAAATTAGTAAGCATAATTAAGGACCCAATAAAAGTTTAAGAGAAGGCACATCCAACTTTCAGCCCAACATGGTTTTGAATGAGGCACAATATGGCTTTGAATGATGCCCAACACAAATTATTATTTTTTTTAAGATTTATTTTATTGTTTTTGACAGAGAGAGAGAGAGAAAGGGGAAGGCCCAAAGCAGTCTCCACAGTTGTATGTCATCAGTTTTCAACATGATTTCATTCCACGTAGGTGGGTGGGGCCCTTGCAGGGTGAGAGCTGAGCTGGGAGCCTCCCACTTGAAAGACATGCCACGTTGAGCCAGGGGCTGAACTGGGTGCGGAGCGCGAACTGAACTGGGGGCCTCCCGCATGGGAAGCATATCCCAGTTCAGCAAAGCAAGTGCTTAATCCACTGAGCCATCCCAGCTTCCCCCGAACACAAAATTTTAAAATATTATGAGATTTTTTGGGCAACACGTTTTTTTAAAGCTATCAGCTATTGTTAGTGTATTTTATGTGTGGCCCAAGACAATTCTTCTTCCAGTATGGCACTGGGAAGTCAAAAGGTTGTACACCAGTTATACAGAAAATAAAGTTCTACAGGCTAGAAGTTAGAAAACACTAGTTTAGATTTTATGTACTAAGCAATGAATTTTAATGTAATTTTATATAGTCTTGATTTCACTTTCATTAAACCCTTTCTTTCTTTTTTTTTTAAAGATTTATTTTATTGATTTTTGACAGAGAGAAAGAGAAACAGGGAGAGACAGAGAGAAAAGGGAAGAGCCCAGAGCAGCCTCCACAGTTGACAATAGTTTTTCCACAGTTCCACTCCACAGGCGGGCACGGGGCTGCACAGGGCAGGAACTGGGCCGGGAGCCTCCCACAAAGGTCCCGGCAAGAAATGAACTGGGGGTACATCCCAGCTCAGCACGTGGGTCCGCATGGGCCGGGGCCAGGACTCGATCCCCGGTCCCCGGAGCTTCAAAGCGAGCACTTAACCCGCTGAGCCATCCCAGCTTTCCCTATAACCTTTCTTTAAAGCAAGAATAATCAGTACCTATTCATAAAAAAAGCCCAGATAAATGAAACTGGGTGTGGCCATCATTCATACCTGTGTATCTCACCAGCATTTTTGCTTCAGCTTTGTAATACTTAAATTTGATTGAATCTGTTTAGTGTTTACTAATATTTGGTGAATAAAAGAATAGAAGAATTACATGACCTAATTAACAGGACAAAGAAAAAGTTTAGTTTAGCTTGCTGCTCTTAATCAGATGGAATATGGAAAAGACTGGGGTAGGAAAGATGTCACTTGTTTAGACAATATGAAAATCATTACTTTTTCGCTTGCTAAGTGTGTCCCTGAAGTAAGTCCTAATTAATGCATATTTACTCTATAATATTCCAAAGAGTAACCTAAATAAAGGTAGAATTAGTTACAACTGAGATTTATGATGTTTGAGCAATGGGTCAAACTGTACACAAAAATGTACAGCAAATTAGAATTAAAAGTTTAAACCTGAAAACAGATAATCTGAATAAGTATATATTAAATAAATTAAAACAATAATTAATAACCTTCCAAAAACAATAAAAATAAATCTTTAAAAAATTTGGGGAAGCCGGGATGGCTCAGTGGGTTAAGTGCTCACTTTGCAGACCCGGGGACCAAGGAGTGAATCTTGGCCCTGGCCCGTGTGGACCCATATGCTGAACTGGGGAGTGCCCCCAGTTCGGTTCTCACTGGGTAAGACCCCAGCCCAGTTCCTGCACTGTGCAGCCCCGACCCACCTGTGGAATGAAACTATGTGGAAAAACCAATGATGCACAACTATGGAGACTGTTTGGGGCCCTCCCCCTTCTCTCTGTCTCTGTATCTCTCTCTCTGTCTGTCAAAAACAATAAAAATAAATCTTTAATAACCTTCCAAATATAAAGCACAAGGCCTAGCTGGTATCACTGGTGAATTCCACCAAACGTTTAAGGAAGAGATGATAACCTTCTAAAACAGGGGTGGTTCAACCTTTTGACTTCGCTGGCCCACACTGGAAGAAGTAGAATTGTGTTGGGGCACACATAAATATACTAACAATAACTGATGAGCTTTAAAAAATGCAATACAAATCAATTACTTTAATTAAGCTTAAAAAAAAATCTTGAATGTTTTAAAATAGTTTACAAACTTGTGTTGGGCTCCATTCAAAAGCTGTCCTGTGTTGCAGGGTAGAGAAGCTTGTTCTGAAATCTCTTCCAGAATAATTTAAAAGCAGAGTTAATTCCTGATTCATTCTATGAGGCCAACACTAACCTAATACGGTAACAAGGTGAAGAAGGGAGGGAGGAAAGCTGGGATGGCTCAGCAGGTTAGGCGCTCGCTTTAAAGCCCCGAGGACCGAGGATCGAATCCCAGCCCTGGCCCATGCGGATCCACATGCTGAACTGGAGTGTGCCCCCAGTTCAGTTCTTGCCGGGACCTATGTGGGAGGCTCCCGGCCCAATTCCTGCCTTGCGCAGCCCCTGGCCCACCTGTGGAGTGAAACTATATGGAAAACTAATGTTGTCAACTATGGAGACTGCTCTGGGCCCTCCCCCTTCTCTCTGTCTGTCAAAAATCAATAAAAAAAAAAAAAAAATAAAGAAGGGAGGGGCCACTAAAGGAGGCAGATGGCCAGCAGTGAGGGGGAGCACATGCTCAGCCCTGGAATTGTTGGGCTGGCAGATGAGAGATGGTCCCTCTGCTTCTCTGGAGGTCAGAGGTCTACCTGAAGGATTGAGCACCAGTTGCCTGTGCTTCCCAGAGGACAATGAATGAAGGGAGGGCAGAGATAGCTGGCTCTCCCACTTGCCACTTGGGCCTTTGTAAACTTTGCTTTCTGCTGTGTTGGGGATCTGCGCAGAGGATCAGTCTGTAGCTGCCTGTCTTCTTCAAAGGACAATATTGTTAGAAGGGAAAAGGTCTCCAGGTGCAATATAGCAGGGGTGGCCGACCGGTCGATCGCGAAGCCAATTTTGGTCGATCATCGATCGCTCGCAATGTCTGGGGTAGAATTCCGTGTACCATGGACTTTGAAGAGATTGTAGCTCTAACTTGAGCAGCGCCGCTGCGGCGCCCAGCTGATTTGAAGCAGCAACTCGAGTGGCGCCAATACAGCGCCCGGCTGATTTGAAGTATCAAATTATAACATACAATCCTAAGAAACTGACAAAATGGGGTATCAGAGTTTATACTCTAGCTGACTCGAAGACTGGCTACATTTGCTGCATTTTGCCATATTATGGATCACTCACAACAGAGCTCTTGGTCAGACCCGATTTACCTGTTTCATCAAGAATTCCGATACACTTATACAAAATGTTGGAGAAAATTCCAGGTGCTCAGGGGCACCATATGTACATGGATCGCTACTATACTAGTCATGTCTTAGCTCAAGAACTAGCCAAATTGAAATGCAGTATCTCCGGAACAATCTTAACAAACAGGAAAGAATTGCCCAAGGAAATAAAAGGCCAAATTTTTCGAAAAAATCCACGGTCGCGTATCGATGGGGTTAACACCTTACTTTTAGGGTGGAAAGATAAGAGGATTGTCACTTGTTTGACTACGAGGGGTGACACAGGAATGTCGACGGTCAAAAGGATTACACGAGGTGGTGTGGAAATAATGGTCAAGAAACCCAATATTGTTTTGAGTTATATAAAATATATGGATGGTGTTGATCGGGCGGACCAATATGCATCAAGGTATTGTTTCTGCGAAAATCGCTTAAATGGTGGCGTAAGCTTTTTTGGGGGGGCATGGAAATTTGCCTGATGAATTCCTATATTCTGTAGAAACTAGAAAAGACCAAAAAAGGGGAAAAGCCACTCAGCCATTTGCGATTTCTAAAAACACTTGTCGAGCAATTGAGAGGATTATATCGCCAGCATCGTGAGCAAGTGTCTACGTCGCATTCCGATGAAATCCGACTAAATGGGAAGCTTCACATAGTACTACAAGGGCCAAAAAGGGACTGCAAGGTTTGCTGTGACCGTAACACGCCTGGAGGTAGGCGGGAAGTAACGTATTACTGTGATACGTGTCCTGATAAACCAAGGATGCATCTTGGGCATTGTTTTACGAAATATCACACAAAAACTAATTACAGAGTGTAATATTTATCAAATTTTGTTGTTTTCGATATGAAAATAAATTGGTGAAATTTTATTATTTGTATACGTTTGTTTGTTTATAAATGATTTTAAAGTACTTGTAAAATGTTTCCGCAATTTGGCCGAAATCGTCTCGAGTGGCTGATACGCACCAGCGAAAAAGGCCTCGAGTGCAAAGGGGTAGAAGACAAAACTTTCTAGCAATAATTTAATGCATTCTGGGAATTTGCCAAGGTCATAAATTCCTAGAATCCTGACAGCCTGACACTGTGATCTCCGCCCACCCAGACAATACATTTTGACTTATGTGTTACACTTGTCACCGGACGCAACACTTGTCACCAGACGCAACGCGTGAACGCAACAGTTACGACTCTGACTCATCGAAGAACACCGTCAGTTAGCTTGAATATTTGGTAGTGTCATACAGTAGCGTCTTTTCTTTTGTATTAACAGTATTATTATCAATCAATATTATTTATCCTCGGTGACCACGTTGAGTTTCAATTTTTCTTCTGTTTAAAATGTAAGTACCTTTTCTTTGTTTTAAATTAAACTGCTTTTCTTACCTATCTATTTACTTGATCAGTGAGCATTCTCGGCAACAGATCTCTAAACTGCGGTCATTACACTGAGAGAAAAATAAGGGACAGAATTACAAATATATTAGGAATAACAATAATTCTATTTAAATTAAGAAGTCAGCATTGTAAACCATAATAAATATATTGTAACTTTGACATACTTCTTGTAAATTTGAATATATCTATATTAGATTTTAATATACTTGTATTGTTGTCCCCGATCGTAATACGCAGTATTGTTATTATTTCTCTCAATGTAACGGAGATAATTGCCGCAGTTCATGAGTTTTTGAATTTTCTAGGAAAATATTTAATTCAATATTTATTCCTTAAATTGTCATATTTCTTTGCATTCTAGTATACCCATGAACATGAGTAGTAAACCGAAAAAATTGAAAACTTATCACTTCAATGAAGAATGGGAACTCGATTACCGTACTTTTTTACAATGGTGAATGATAAATGTTGTTGTTTAATATGCCTTACCTCTCAGTAGCCATTGCTAAAAAGGGTAATCTGGAGAGGCATTTTTTAGCTTTACATAACAAGTATCAAACAGATTATCCACCAAATTCTGAACTGAGAAAACATAAAGTTAGGGATCTTAAAGCTCAAT